>JAKCPI010026797.1:0-37554 GCA_023213315.1 Euborellia annulipes | reverse complement strand
ATTTGTCCTGACGAAGGCCTGAAAAATCGGCTGAAATTATCGATACTTGTATTAAAAAAAGCGAAAGAAAGAAATATATTTTCTTTAATTGCTTTCGGCTGTCTTTATTATTAATTATACGTTCAGCCGCTACCCCTGAAATTAATCATTTATTCAATTATAAATTAACAAATTTTACTGTACTTAATATTATATCGTTTATTTTTACCTTATATATTTCGGGTTATTACCCCTCCGTATTAGACTAACCTACATTTGGAGGGCTGACAAACATAGTCCTTTTCAATGGACATATAAAATTGCAAATCTTCGGAGACAAAGTTTTGAAAAAAAAAAAAAGGATTTTCTTTTAATCTTTTTTTTTATGCATTTAGAAAAAAAAAAATCCAACTATAATAACAATAATATCATTTTTATATATATAATTAATGACTTGTTAATACGAAAACAGGATTTTTTAATAATTAATGACGTCTCTAGCTACGTAATCATTCTAAAAACTTTAAATTCCCTTCCATCATTCATCGCTTAGTATTTTTTTCTATTCTAAAGTTATAATAACCAACAAAAATATTGATATATATATATATATATGATGATGTATTTATATTTTTTATATATGATTAATATGTACATAATAATTTAACAAAAATGAAACCTCCCCCTCCCTTAGAAATTGTTACTAATGTATATATAAAGAGAGATCGATCTTTTCTTTTTTTTTTTTTCCAAATTTTTGCTCAAAAGAATAAAAATAAAATCAAAATTTGTTTATCCGCTCTGCCACTGCCGGACTTGCTTCAATATTAAAAAAAATTAAGTGATTTTGGATTGTCCTTTTGATTTCATAAAATTGGTGCTAAAAAGAAATTCGCTTGAGGAGATCTTCTTCCAACCCCCCAAAGAACCAAATCTCTTCAAAATCGCCCAAATTTTATTTGACATCTAAATTTGATTCTAACAAAAAAATAACAAAAAAAGTACAACTTTTTTAGTGCTAGCAAATCAATTTGATTGTGAAAAAGAGGAAATAAGTTTTTTTTTTTTTAGCTAATCACTTCTCCTTTAACAAACAAACAGTTCATGAATTTAATATGTTAACAACAACAACAACAATAATAATAATAATAATAATGTAAAAATAAAATAAAAATATTTTTTAATATTTCTGATAATTCTTGTGTTTGATTTTTCTTTTCCACCCCCTCTCTTTTGTTTGTTTTATAACACTCCCATATTATTTCTAAGGTTTTTTAGGGGATAGCGCGCCACCTGGGAATTCCCTTCCTCTGCTAAAAGGATGCTGCGAGTGAAGAATACGGAAACTGCGATTTCATTCATATTGGCACGTTTTTCAAGGAAAATTCACCCTTCCTGCCCCTTATTAATCCAAATAATGGTGGGGGTAAGCCGATTTGATCGAGATATATGCAAAAATAACGAAAATTTTGAAGAAATACGTGAAGGCCACATTAAAAAATGTATTATTACTTTATGTGTTTTTTTCCCCATTGCATTTTAGATGACAAAAATCTTGTCCAGACCTATTCTGATTGAGATAAATAAAGAAATTAATTAAATAGAATTGAAAAAATAATTAATACTTTTAATGAATATTAATTTTTTTTTTTTACAAATATAAAAGATCCATCATTCACCAAAATCAACGAGAAGAGGCTCAAAAAAAATCTTAAAGATAGTCATAAGCCACAAAACATTCGTTTCGAGATATTGACAAATTAAAGTTTGTCTCAAATCTGTAAATCAGCCACTTAATTTTGAATAACTTTCTTTATAAAAATGAACACTTGTATGTCTTATAAAGCATATGGTAGAGAATGGAACATTAATTCTCCATAATTTAACTTTTAAAAGCATTTATAATGAAGAAGAAAACGAAAAATGAGGCTTATGTCTTTATTCACCTGAAAAATGGCAATTTCTTTTCTTAAAAAAGAGTTTTTTTGAAAAAACGATGATTCTGGAGTTTATTAATCGGGATTTTTTTTTATAAAGTCAATTAGAGTTTTTCTTTCTGCACAAATTGACATCAAATTTAGTCTGATCTGATTAGTCGTTCGGAATCTCCAAGGGTTTAAACCTTCAAATAAGAATTTCCGACCAACTAACTTTTTAAGACCCCTAACGCCATCTTATCGGCAAAAACATGCGAACAGCTTTGCCTCCTTGAACGCCTTAAATGGCCTCAGTAGCCGAGAGGAATCCCTAAAAAAATTCTATCCTTTGCTCACGAAGGCTGAAGATTCGCCCTTTTCGCCCTGGAAGGTCTATTTCGCTAAGCAATCAAAGAAATAGAATAAAAGATATAAAATTATTTTATTTTTTTTTTTAATTATACATCTCTTTTTATAAATCAAACAAAAATTTTTTTTTTCAATATCGAAATCAATTCCGAATTTATTTTTTTTTTTTTTCAATTAAGAATCCTAAATGAATATATTTTTCTTTAGACTTTATAAAGAAAAGATTTGAATTGGCGAAAACGGTTTGTCTTGTTTGAGTTCAATCACACGATCCTTATGAAGAGATAAAATTGTAAAGAAATCGCGAGCAACCTTAAAAAAAAAGAAAATTAAAATTAGAAAAGTTTCGATGTTGGCTGTGTCGTCTTTTAATGTGACAAAGTCGAACGAATTTTTTTTACTTTGTTCCCAATCATTATTTTTAAATTTAAGGTTTTTTGAAAAAAACATTGATTCTAGAGTTTTTTTTATTCATTCTATTAGAGTTTTTCTTTCTGCACCAAATGACATCCCATTTAGTCTGATCTGATTAGCCGTTCCGAATCTACAGGGGTTTAAACTTTCAAATTAGAATTTACCGCAGCGCGGTAAAATGAAATGATAGGAAAAAAATAAATGGCGAAATCTTTAGATGAAAAATCATTCTTCAACATAATTATCCCTCTTACGACAGAGGAGTTATTCAAGCCAATAAACTTTTTCGTGCATGCCTCCCTACCCGGCCACACATGCGTTGTCATGTCAAAAATAAATTTTTTATTTTCACCTGTTTCCTTGTTTTTCCTTTGGCCAGATCTTGGAAGATGACTGGGAAGATGGCGCTCAAACGGGGTTGAATCGTTCTCATAAATTCATGTTTTTCTTTATCATTCGCTGACATGACGATACCCGTTTGATTCTAAAAAAAAAGAAAAAGAAAAAAAATGAATTTAAATAATATTTATTGTAATAATCCTTTAAAGGACATTGAGGCCATTTTGAGCCCGAATTTTTTTTGATCATTTGGGCTTAAAACGTCAACCAATCACTAAGCTACGTATAAACTCCTATGATTATGTATAAATAATAAGCAACCAACACATATTTAATTTTCTCAAATGGTCTTATTGTAGAAAAACTTTTCCTCCGAGAAATTTGTGATGGGGGGGGGGGGGGTTCAGGATGATTTGCCTCCCCCCCCCTCCGGATAATGGGGCATCTGGGAAATATATAGCTGGCCGCTCCACCCGTCTTCGGCTTTCCCCTCCCACTGGACCATCCTCCAGCTGGCTCGGGCCCTCCTGCGGCGGACCCTCGCCTTTTCTTTATCAAGTGCCCAAATTTTCAATCAACTCTTTAATCTTAAAAGGGGAATCTATATTTGGGCTCTGTCGTCTGTCTGATGCTTTGGTCCGAGTCCCATCTCAGATCTCTACAAATTTTGTATATAATAATTTTTATTATTTTTCATTTGAGAGATTTAATTATTTTAATTGACTTTTTGCTCAGGGGCCCACAACTTGTGGGTACGTGGATGGCGACCACGAGCTGCCCGAGCTGGGACAGGCAGTTCTTCAGTTCTTTGTATGTCTGTCTCTTCCTTCCTCTTTTCAACAGGCGTCAGGCCGTGTGACGGGCCGGCCTGTCCTATTTCTTCCGGTCGCAAAAAAGCATGATAGAGTTGGAGGGAAAAGAGTGAGGGCCGCCGACCGAATGGGGCGAGGACAGAAGAATTATTTTAATTGGGTTTAATTTTTCAAAATGCTTTCTAATGGGAATTTTCTGCGCTTCCCTTTTGACAATTTTGGGATCCGAGTAATTTTCCTGGAATCTCCATTAAGTCTTTTATATGGATTCAAAATTCCAACAGCAAGTTGGTCAAACAGAGCGTGGCAGACGGAAGGACGGACACTCGCTATATTTTAATGACATTTTATAAACATTTGACAAAGTTAAGATTATTTTAGACTATTTATAAATCATTTTGGTTTTATTTTATTGTGAGTATTATTTAATAGTCTACTATTGAATAATGCTTATTTTTCGTTTGATATTTAAATCTTCCATGGTATTTAATCAAATTATTTTTCTTAAATTTTTTTTTTAACTAGAGCAATTTTTTTTTTTATATTACCTGGTACAGAGCTGAAATATCTAGTCATGGACCCCCCCAAGCAGTGCCGGATTTACCACTAGGCCGACTAGGCCGCGGGCTAGAGGAGGCCGCAAGTCAGTATTTTTTTTAATTATATTTCAAAGAAAATATATTTTTCACGTTCGACTTCTCTACTACTCTTCATGGGCATTTTGGGCTGAAATAGCGTTAAAATTAGGAACCGACCGAATATTCGGTTTCGGCCAAATTGGTTGTCCAAAAGTAGCCGAAACCTGAGTCTGAAAAGATGGGATGAGACTCGCTGCAAAAAAAAAAGGTAAAATGATATGAATTTTTTATAGGAAATACAGTTACGTTTCGGCCTAAACTAAGATTGAGGCCGAATATTCGGTTTCGGTTGAAAATCTTGTTTCGGTCGGACCCTAGTTAAAATCAATCTCCTGGTACCTAGTTTTAAAAAATTTTCCGGACGCCTCCCCCCCCCCCCCCCGTTAGGAAGGGGGCCGCACAGGTAATTTGGCCTAGGGCCTCTAGTTGTGTAAATCCGGCACTGCCCCCAACCCCCCCCCTCCCGTGGCTACGCCTATGCCAATCGTTAATTTACTATTAAAACTTATTTAATCGTTCCAACAAACTTAATTTATCAACTAAGAGTTGATTCAAACGGAGACGTCGCGACGTCTCGTTAAAAAAAATGAGCAATATTCTCAAACAGAATAACATTTAATTTTCACCTGTTCGCTTGGTACTTCTGCAGCTCTATCACTTTCTAGATGATCCTCTAAATTGCCGAGATCTTGGACTCTCTGTACATCGGCTCTCTGAAAAAAAAAAAAACAAAAAAACAAAATGAAAAATCAAATGGAATGAAAGACCAGGAAAAAAAAATAAGAAGAAGAATTTTATATCATGTTGGGCAGGCATATGAAGAGCTCGATGTCTCCGATTCAGTCGAAACAAAAATAAATAATAATCTTGAGAGAACCATTAGAAAAAAAAAATCAATTTCGTTGAAGGTAAGATCAAAAGAAATTTTGTTTAGATGAAACTCAGTTCACAATATTTGGACAGCGAGAGCCACAATTCAGTCCCCGCCTGGGAGCTAGAGCCTTGAGGGTGGATCGAAAAAAGTCCAGTTTGGAATTCAGAGTTGCTATAGTCAGGACCGGAACTAGGAGACTTTTTAGGGGGGGGGGGTATTAAATTAAATTTTGCCGCCCCCCCTCCTTAAAATTTTCTATACAAAATTCATATCATTTTACCTTTTTTTTAGAAAATCTTTCTTTAATTGCCGCCCGGGGCACATGCCCCCACTGCCCCCTCCCTAGATCCGGCCCTGGCTATAGTGCGGAAAAGTTGCGATTGGTAAATACAAGAAAAAAAAATAAATTTTTGAAATCGGACTTCATCTTCCGATTGCGCAATCGGCCGAAAGTTTCATGAAATTAGTGAAAATCTTAATTTTTTTCAATTTTTTGCCTTTTTATTTTTAGTTCCTATAGCAAAATTTTTTTACATCAAGCATTGAAAAACAGTAAAAAAAACTTTGTCTCTAGGGGCGGATACAGGGGTGGGGGGGGGGGTAAAGGGGTAATTACCCCCCCCCCCCCCCAAGATTTAAGAAAAATACCTTTTTTGGGGAAAAACATTGTGTTTTTAATATAAAATTTTAACAATTAATACTCAAAAATTTGATTTGTATATAAATTCTGGTAAACAACTACAAAATGCACCTTTAAATTGCCGAATAAGAAAAAATTGTGTGCTGTGCGACCAGTCACACCAGATTACCCCCCCGAGAAACTCCTGGATCCGCCACTGCTTTGTCTCTAGGAGTATATTTTCTAATCGCACCCAAGTCCATAGATGTTTAACGAAATTCGTCATTTTTGGACACTCTATGACTGTAAGTAAGTTGAAAAGAAGAGTTTTTGTAAAAAATAGGAAGTAATAAGCATCTTGTATTTTAGCCAACCACTGAAGAATTCCTACAGCAAGACGAAACATTGTCTGGGGTCAAATCAAGTTTTGTTAAAACTTTTGACTTTTAGTGAACCTCTCGCTTGTGAAGGGGGAGGGGAGGGGGGATTCGAAAAAAGGAGAGAGAGAGAGAGAGAGAGCATGGATAAAGGAAAAACTTACTGTACTGGATCTAGATGAAGCACTGGATCCCTCTACTTGGTATTCAGCTATTAGATCATATTCTGAAAACTTGAAGAAAGAAAAAACAAACAAATAAATTCTTTGATTTTGATTTGAAGCGCGGAAAGCCCATTTGGGTGGGACAAAACATCTCTAAAAATAACGAAAGTTTTGAACAAATATGAAGATGAATTTAACCCCCCCCCCCCCCCCCCCTTTAAAAAAGGTACTGTATTTCAATTTTTTTTAACCCATTTAATTTATCAGCTAAATAAACTAAGTAATTGAGCTATTTTGATTGAGATTATTAGAATATTAAATAAAATATATAAGAAAGAAATATTCTTAAAGATTTTTTGTTTATTTATCAGCCATTAAAGGTATTGAAGCTAACTTCGTGTTAATAAACAAAATCTCCTCCCTATCCAGGGGGGTTCATAACTCGGTTTGCCTTACATTTTTCCATTCCATAGGGGGGTGACGTCATGGAGATCACTCCTCTTTGTAAAATATCTTTCGGGACAAACCTTTATAAATATTTACTATACGGTAAAGTTAGTTCAATAAAGCAGAATAAATACCAGGGTCTAAATTAGTTTAGTCAGAAACTATAGGTACAATTTGCAAACCAAACAAAATAAATGTGAACTAGGTTATGAGCAGTCAACAATACGGCCAAATAGAAAAATACAAGCAAGGAGGAGCTTCATGACGTGGACCAATCAAAAACTGTGACCGGAGAATTGTTTGTTTACTAGTTTCTGGCCAACCTGTGTATTTTAAAGACCTTGCTCCCTATTAAATATTTTGATTGGGGTTTTTCATAATTATAATGCAATTTCATGATTCAGGGATCCCTGAGTAAATGATGATCGGTTCTATTTTAGATTAAAAAATGTTCAACAAGTAGAAGAAAGAAACTTTTAAAATACTAGACTATCTTTAAAATTAGCTCATAATGATTTATTTCAGATTAGCATTCTTTGTTTTTTTTTTACATTCTTTGTCTTTTTTTACTAACATAAAGTGAGCTTCAATATTCTTGAGTAAATAAACAAACAAAATTTCTTTAGAATTTTTTTACTATATTTTATTTATTATATTCTATTAATAACAACCAAAATAGCTCCATTACTGTTTATTTAGCTGATAAATACAACGGATCAAGAAAAAAAACACGAAAAAATAGAATATATTTTTTAAATATTAAATTCATCTTCATATTTCTTTAACATTTTCGTTATTTTCTGAGATATTTGGTCCAAATTGGCTTTCAGCGCTCTTTTTTAGACTAATAAAGAGAAAGAAAGGTAAAAGAAAAAATCCACAAAAAGTCAGCTTTAATAGAAAATTATCCACTTAAAAAAAAAAAAAACAAAATTAAAATTTCTAATAGCCTACCGAGACTCGTTTTTTCGAAGTTCTTTGACTTGATTCGCCTGGCAGACGCGGTCTCTTCATAGGGCTCTAAAAAAAATAAAATTAACATTTTATTAATAAATAAATAAATAAAGAGACAAAAAAAATGAATAAATAATAAAAACCTTTCTTTTTGGGATATTGGGTGATGCTGGCGGATTGACTGTTATATTAAATGACGAAGGTGGACCGATTGAAGTTGAAGGAGCGTCGATGTCAATTTCTCCCTCTGTTGTTTGCATCAATCCTGGGATTTGTGATTCTCTCTACAAAATTCATTCAAATAGAGTTAAAAAAAAAAACAAAACACTCGCACTTTTTTCCCATTCACACACGCATACACACAGTCTTTTCGGCAACTGAGGCCATTTAAGACTTTATACGATATTCGTTATTTGTAAATATATCTATTAGTGGTCCAGGCATTCTTATTTAAGCCATTTGGTATCCAAATAGTTTAAATAAAATCATCGGAGTGTCTGGGATCCGAACCCTGGTATACAAGGCAGGCGCGCTACCAACTACCCCAAGCCCGAGGACCATTCACTTTGAGTTACTTTTACGTCTGAAAAGAACGGCCTCCTAAAAACGAAATACTGAGAATCAATTATACGTGTATTTGGCCTATATAGGAATTGTTTAATGAAAAATTTATAACATTCAATCTTGTAGATTGTGGTTAATTTTCATATGGACTTCGGCCAAAAAAAATATAATTTGTCAATTATTCGGTTTATTTTGTAGATAGTTTCGATGCCTCCCCCTCAGTGTGATGGAAACCATCTTCAGTACAAGCAACTGGTAATATTCGGATCGAAATATCTTGGGTGCGGGGGTCACGGATCGCTCAGTGATATCTCTCTCGACGCAGTGAAGAAGCCTAGTCATCCTAGGCGCTCCTCTTTGTCTTCATCACTTCATTACTCTCTTGGCGTACGACAGGTAACCAGCGGAGTCCGCTGTAACGCCGATTCGTTTCTCTTTGCCTCGGCCTCACCGACCGTCCGACTTCAAATAAATTGACATCCGTCGGTCGCATAGGATTCCGGAGCATTCTCAGCCAACGGCATTTATACGGCCGGCAAGTACCCCATCATCTCTGACTCACCAAGAAAGCGAAAACAGCGACATTTAGGGAGCGCCTGGCCATCACGTATAATTGGATCTGCAGTTTGTTGGAAGTACTGCTGCATGTATTTGGTCTTGGGAGGATTCTGGGGTCAAAATATCTACAAAATACGCAAATTATATTGTTTTCTGGCTAAATAAAAATAAAAATTTCAATTAAATTTCTGCAAGTTGTAATAAAAGTATAATTAAAAAAAAAAATGTATTTTTATAAAAAAAAAGTCTCTGAGAGTAAAAATCTGGTGTGACTCGCACAGCACACAACTTTCTCTTACCTTCGGTAATCGAAAGTTGTGTGCTGTGCTTGTCACACCAGATTTTTGTGTCGACATATATTTAGTTTCCGCCAATATATTAGAATTTTAGGGTGCGTACACACCTGCGCTCTGCTCCGCTCGCGAGCAGTTCGCGGCTCGAAGTTCGTTGCTCGTTGAAATTATTTATTTTGACGAACCTGCCAACGATCCAAAGAGATGGATCGCGGCGAGCAGCTCGCGAGCGGCTCGCGAGCATCTCAAAACAACAACAACAAGCAGCTCGCGAGCGGAGCAGAGCGCAGGTGTGTACGCACCCTAAGATGTCAAATTTATAAACATGGGAAAATATTTATATTTTGTTACCCTGGCAACCATTTCTCCTATCTTTCCTATGAACTACAAGAGTAAAGTGGTCTTCAAACAATTTTGAGGGCAAAACGAGAATATACATTTGAAAGAGCATCTAAAAAATAATTGATTTTTGAATTTTAATCAAAATCGTTAGAGCGAATTTTGAGAAAATCGAAAAAAACTGAAAAAGTACATCAGTAAAGTACTAGTTCCCTTTGGCCGATTTTGATTAAAAGCTTATTTTCACGCTCCCGGGAGGTGTTTAACTTAAATATAAAATTTCAACCTCCTAGCTCAATTCCTTCATGCTTAAAAGTGAACACACACAGACACACACACAGACACACAGACAGACAGACCATGTCGCGAAAACCACTTTTTTGGATACAGGGGACCTCAAAACGTAAAGATCCATCAAAATCTCGACATCGAATTTTTGACATGAACCAATACTTTCTCTCTCTATATATTAACATATATATAGAGGTAAGAGAAAGTAAAAAACTGTAAGCAAATGCTGGGGTGCACTAGATGAAGAGGTTTTTACAGTAAAATCCCTCTTATCCGGCCTCGGATCAACCGGCCTCTCTCAATAGAGAGGCTTGAGATCTCTTAAAGAAAAATGAGCGAGTTAAGAAAACGAAAACGTCTAATGGGCATGAATGAAAATCAATTTTTCACTAAAACCTCGGATTAACCGGCCTGGGTCTCGGTCCTTAGAGAGATCAAATTGCCCAAAGCAGCAATTATTTTTTTTAAATTGATTTAAAGAATAATTTCCAATTCCAGGTCTTGTTAGTTACTCACATTTGGTTGATTCATTTCCATGGTAAGTCTCGCCTGGGGTTCCAATTCGGATACATTTGAAATCCCTTCAAGTGCCGGGGGCTAAAAAATTAAATTTAATCATTAATACGATATTCTAAATATACATGTAGGTAGATATAAAGAAATTTACCATCTCGCTTATATTAGCTTCTTCTTCTTCTAAAGCGGGGCGTTTCTGAAATAATAATAATAAATAAATAATAACGATCTACCAACGCTGGGGCCAGGGAAACTTGGCAGGAATTTAGAGAATTTATAAAAGTATTATATATAATACAAAACAACGACAACCTTGGAAGAAAAACTGTCTCATCATGGGGTTGGTTCCATGCCCCGCGGCACGGGGAGGAAATTAGTTTTTCGTGCCTGGGGTCCCGTCACAAGCGAGAAAAATTCATTTCAATTTAATTCGCTGCTAATCATTTGAAATAAATAAATAAATAGGGATGGGGTCTAAATCCAGAAAAGTCCTTAAACAAATAATAATAAAAAAAAAGTTTCAAAAGTATCGTTTTTTGCTTTTGATGATGCGTAGGAGTATTACTGGATAATAGAAAAAAAAACTCCCTTTCGCTATTATTTGATATTAGTTTTTTAGGGATATTATCCATCTATTTATGTTTCATCTAGACCCTACGGTTGACAGAATTCTCATATAAACTTAAGGAATTATTGTTTTTTCTAAAGTTGAGTTTTCTTACTATACTATAATATATTAATTCGAGAATTGATGAAATTCTGCTTGAGCTGTTTCTTGAATAAATTTTCTAATTAAATATTTATTAATTCATAGATCCGAAAAAGCACAAGTGCTGCGGTCTAGTGGTTAGGGCACTCTGAGTACAAATCGGAGGGTCCGTGGTTCGACTCCCGGCGGCACAATTTTATTTTTTCGGGTCTATGTAATAATAAATATTTAATTGTATAAATTTCGCGGCTCACATACGCGATATATATAATATTATATATAATTTCTTATTTATTACATTTTCTAGTTAAAGGAAATAAGTGCCAATTCAAGTTTTTAAAATTACGACGGGCATGGGGTGACCATTCTCTACAAAGCCAGCTGCCTCATGCCTCCTAGGTCATGTGCCTTGACGGCGTGCGACTTTTCTCTTAGACAGACTTAGTTTCTGAGCAGTGGCGTCATTTCAACTTTTTCTTGGGGGGGGGGGGGGGGCAAACATTTTTTTTTTCTTAAAATTTACTTACAAATTGGTACTCAAATTTGGTCAAAACATTTTTAATTTAATTAATTGTTTAGTTTGTATACTCGTAGATGTATTTTGGAGTATTTTATTTAGAATAATATAAAAATCAGAGCCCTTGGAGGCGGGGGCAAATGCCCCCCACCCCACCCAAATGACGCCACTGTTTCTGAGTCAAAACCAAGAACAATAAGAACAGAAATTGATTATATTGATGAACGAAACCTTGCAGCGCGTTCACACAAACTTTCCGGACGCCACATGCTCGATGTAATTTTTAAATGCCACTTATTCCCTACCCAGAAAATGTAAATAAAATGGCTATACGTCTAAAATAGCATGAGTTCTGGACAATCAATGATAAGCGGCATTATTATTAATAAATATAAATAGTACAAGACCGGCCTAACTCAAAAAAAAGCGATTTTTCAGGAGAGTCGATTAAAGTTTCTACTTTTCCTTTCCGTTGACTGCTTTTCCGATGGCTGAAATTTTTCACGCATCATCACAATCATAGAACTCTCCTTTAAATTTAAGATTTTTCCCACTCTCAATACCATTATTATTTTTTTTTTGAATAATTTATGGGCAAAACTCCAAGATGATCCTTTCCTGCCCCGAAATATTTCAGGCTTTTTAAAGAGATGATTCCCTCTTGCACGGGCCCCCCGCTCCACAAATCCAAGATGGCTCACTTATCCCCCGTTAATTTTTTTGGCGCTTGACACACTAATGCATAACAGGGTCCATTTGTGCAAAATTGCATTTTTTAAGTTAGACCCGTCTTGAACTGGACTCAAGTCTTGGACTGCACCCAGCATTAAATTTCAAAAATATTTTCACCTGCGCCTGAATGCTTTGTTCCAAGGGCGGCGAAGTTTCTTTTCCTCTTCCTCGTTTTCCTGTTTCTCGTTTGTTCCGGGGAATTTTCCAAACGTTTTGTTACCAAATGTCGTTCGAACATCTGAATAAAAAGAATTTATTTATAAATAAATAACAACGAGGTAACTTTATTATCTATTATCCAACCTTAAGGAGTGAAGAACTTCGAAACTTTAGTCCCGGACGGCGGAACAATTCATCGGCCATCGAATTCTTCATTTCCATTAGAATTTTTGTTGGAGGCCCAATATTAAAATCGGGCAATTCATGATTATTGATTTGTTTTCTAAAACTATTACCACTTATCACTTTTTCTCGATCAATTATGATTTTCCTACGTTTCTTTCTTCTTGCTAAAAAAAATAAATAAATACAAACCAAAATTGTATAACAAAACAAATTTCATAATTTCTATATCCACCTTGGGAACCCAAGTCAATGAGCGGAAGAACAAATTCCTCTTCTTCATCTCTAATCAATGTAGCATTTGTTGTATTTTGAACACTTTGCTCTGCCTCTGGCGGCTGTTGTTGTTCAACTTGAATGTCAATTGGAGCAGGAAGCGATTCTATGAATTCTTGAGGAGCAGGAAGCGATTCTATGAATTCTTGAGGAGCAGGAAGCGATTCTATGAATTCTTGAGGAGCAGGAATTTCCGCACTTATCAACGAAACTCCAGCAGCTTCAATTTGATTACTAAAAAGCAAAATGGGGTTAAAATTAAACCTCATCTTAAAGAGAGTCTCTATTTCATTTTAGGCAAGTTTTTGATTTTTTTTATCTTAAAAAAAAAGCCATTTATAAGAATTTTCAGCACCACCTTAATTCGATTGATGTGTTAAATTAACATTTTTTGGTTGTTCAATTGAAACACTATGGTCCGTTTCTAAAAATTAGTTTGAACGTGATTTTTATTCGAATATATAAATTTGCAATCTTATTTTATGAGTAGGTCTAAAATATAATTTCCAAATTCAACAAATTTGCTCGTGCTAATTCTTTCAGTGTTCTTGCCCTTTGTCAACCAGGGGACATGCAACGGGGTGGTTTCTCAGTCCCATCCAACCAAGTTCCCCCCTTGGAAGCTGTTATTCTATTCTTCAGCCAGAATTCCCCGATATTAACGCTAAACAACTTTTATCTCCTACTTTCCCTTCAACTGACAACAGTCTCATTTTCACTTGAACAACCTTTAAAATAAAATAAATAAATAAAAAAAAAAAATAAAAACCTCTGTTCTAGATTCTCATTTGTTGCATTATCTGAAATTAAAACAAAATAATAATAAAATTTTGTATATTAAACAGAAATTAAAAACAAAAAAAAAAACAAAGTAATTTATTTACCTGTGGATAAAAAAAGTCCATTAGCCGAATTTATCGACGATTGGAAAATATTCGCCTGCTGCAATCAGTGTTTAAAATCAATTGTTGAAGAGGGGAAAAAAGAAACTATATACATATTAATTAGTGAAGAAATTGTGTTAATTATCTAGTAAAAAAAAAAAAAAATGATACAAATACACCATTTGGAAACAAAAAAAAAACACTTTAATTAATTTTTATACGGTATCCTTAATTGTTTTTACTTCTGGGTGGGAGATTAAAGGAATTGACATCATCCTTTAAAGGGAGAGGGGGGGGAGGGGGGGGACAATTATTTAAGGCCGGCATTCCACTATTAAAATCCTTTTAAGGTGCGGTCTCGGGGTGCTAATTTTGGGACTTGCCAGCGGCCACAATTTTAAAGCTATCGACCTCAAATTTTTTAAATTAAAGCTATTTAAAATATCTACAAATAATAGAAGCCCTTTTTTTGATTTTCGAAAAAAAATTTTTTTTTTAGATTAATCGCATTAAATAAAAGATATTTTAAAAAAGGAGCTCTATAAGTAGTAGATAATTAAATTAGTAATCATTGTGTTATAGAATAATTAATCTTTTGCCTTTAATTAATTAGCTGGAAGGTCTAGAATAAATGCAATTTGTCCCTTGTATTCCAATGGGGGAACACTAACGCCATCTCTTCCGCCTTGAGTCAATCGTGTTTTAAGAGTTTTCGAGACGCGCACCTTAAATAAAATTTATTTTAATATTATCACTACAACACTACATAAAAGATTTTAGAAATTTAATTAATCTTATGTTCAGTTATAGATCAAAATTAAGGAAGAACAAAAGAAACTCAAAATGAGCTGAAGAAGGCATTGATGCAAACCAAATTATTTTATGTCTCCAGTCTTTTATGATATTGTATTATAACTTACATATTGGGAAATCTAAGGGGCTTCAGGAGGGCACATTGAATCTTTAGATAGAAACTACTGAGACATTTTAAATTATTTTTTTAATGTTAGCGAGGCGAATAGCTGAATCAATATGTAATATAAAATAAAAGGCCGAGCAGCGATGTTTATTTCTTTATTTAAGAACCCAGAGCAACCTCTTAAGAGGTTTTTCTTTTGAATGAACTCTAGCCATGAAGATGGTCGCATAGTCGACCCAAACGTCGCTGTAGGTTCTTAAATAAATTAAAATAAAAAATAATTTTTTTTTGTATTTATAGAAAATGCAAAAATCGTTCTATTGTGGAAAAATTAATTATTTTTTTTAAACCTAAAAATGTAAAATTCATTAATATCCAACCTATAATAATTAAACAAAGTGAGAACAAAGTAAAAAATAAATTTCCTATTTATTTAAAAATTAATGGCCAAATAGTTGAGCACTCTTGCAAAAGATGGCAGGCTTGTCTAACAGCCGGTATTATCAGATCTCTTATATGATGTTATAAATGATATATATCATTTATTATATTATAATAATATTTATAAATTATTCATTATTAAAGAATCAACGAAAATCAAACAAATACAACACAAGGTCGTGATTGGCGACCGAAACGTCGGCAAATAAAAATTAAATAAAATATTTTTTTATTTAATTTCCTGGCTGCAAAGTCCCTGCCAATCCTGAGCAAACAAATACATAAATAAATTATGACAAATTTTCCTAGTAGAATTTAGTTGGACTTTTTGGCAAAATTTTTAAGACTCCTAACGCCATCTTATCGGCAAAAACATGCGAACAGTTTTGGCTTCCGAAGCGCCTTACAGAACCATCGTCTACACGAAATCAAATTTTTTATATTTTTCAAAGAACTTTATAGTCTAATGCCAGCCTAAATCCTTATCAGGAAATTGAATGCATTTTTTGCTTCTAATTAGGAAGCAAGTTAAGATCAATAGTGGGACATCTATCAATAAAAAATTCAAGTTTTTTTTTTTGAATATTGGGAGTTAAATTAGAAAAAAATGTCACATTATTGATCAAAACATGGGAATTATTTTTTTTTACAATTATTAGGAGAGATAATCAAACCGATCGCTAGAAAACCCCAAAAAGAGCTTTATAATTAAGCTATTTTTTTATGGTTAAAAAATTGAAAATCGGCGATCTTTTTCCACTTTATAATAAGAAAAAAAATTTTATCCAGTTCAGATTTATTACAAAAAGTGCAAACAAACGCAATTTCTTACTTGTTCGAATAAACTCAACAAAATCAAAGCAATTAATTAATACAGAATGAATTTGATAGTCCAATTCAAAATATCATTTGTTAGGGTCACATATCGCTTGCTGAATACTAAAGTGGCACAACTCAAAAAATATGTTTTATAATGAAAAGTGTGTTCTAATTTGGCCTAACGCGAGTGCCTTTTTATTTAAGAAACGCTATAGATATCTGCAAAATAATACCTATCCACAAAGCTGGGAAAGATTCAAAAGACCCTATAAACTACAGACCAATATGACTGTTGCCTGTTTTGGGAAAGCTCGCCGAAAGATTTATATTGGACTGGCTTACTCGCGAGGTGTGCTGTAACAACATACTACCAGATTGGCAATTTGGGTTTAGACCAGCACATTCAGCAGTGCAGCAAGTGGCACGTGTCGTTGACTATATCAAAAGGAATAAACCAAAACCAGTAGCATGTATTGCTAGACGTGGCAAAGGCCTTTGACAGCGTCTGGCACAAAGGACTTGTGGCTAAACTCAGACGGTTTGGGTCACCGAACAGCTAATCAAAAGCTTCTTAACAAATCGTCAGTTTAGGACAAGAGTAAACGGAGAAAAACGATTCAAGCAGGCACACCTCAGGGTGCCCTATTATTATATGCAATATATACAGCCGATCTTCCTCATCCTAAGCATGCACAAGTAGCACAATACGCAGACGACACTGCAATTTTTTACGCCCACAGAGATCCTAGAAATGTTGTCAGTAGAGTGCGAAAGGACCTAAAAAGTATTAATAGCTACTTCCAAAGATGGCGTCTCTCGTTAAATGAAGGAAAGACGGAAGCCATCATGTTTAGCGCGAAAAGAAAGCACACCGCAAGGAACATTAACTTTGGCCTAACAACCCGGACCTGGCAGCCCACATGAGGTATTTGGGAGTCATGCTAGACAAGAGGGGGCTTCTCATTTAAAAAACCTAGCCTCCAAGAAGAAGAATAGCAGCCAAAATCATCTGGCCCTCGTCCACCAGTCAGTTAAATATAGACGAAAAGATCCAACTATATAAGGCAATGGTACGCCCTCGCCTACTATACGGAGCACCCGTTTGGTGGGGGCGCGCCGCTAAAAGTAATGTATCACTTCTAGAACGAGTGGAAAACAAGTCACTAAGATATATTGCTAATCCCCCTCCAGGAATCAACAACTCATTAATAAGAATTGGATTAGGAATAGAGCCGCTAATAGAAGAAGTCAAATTACTAGTAGATAAATTCCACAAAAATAATACGCGAAATCCCTTGATTTCGCAAATAAGTCCTCCCTGACACCTATTTTTTAACCCTTTTCTTTTTTTGCGTTTTACTTTTTATATAAAAATATGTAGGCGGAAGGGTTTTTTTTTTTAATTTTTCCCTCCACTGGAAAAAGAGAACGAAATGAAGAGGAAGACAAGAAACCCAAGAAGAGCATTCCGGAGTGGGGGCCTGCAGGGCTCGGAGCCGAGAAAAAATCATTGTATAGAAAATAATATATGATAAATAAAGATATTATTGAAGAATTCGTTTCGTTGATGAGGTTGAGGATTAATAATTGAAGCTTGCAGCTACTCTCATCAACCAAGGTGTAGTAGGTTATAGGAAAAATTAAAATTTTTTTATAATTTTAACTTTTTTATTGTATCTTTTTTAGGTCAAGTGGATTGCAATCATCACTTTCGGAAACGTTTATCCATCTTCAGGACCTACAATTAAACATTGTATTTATGTTCACCTTCCATACGTTTTTAGATGGCGTATGGAAGGTGAACATAAAATTGTAATACAATGTTTAATTGTAGGTCCTGAAGATGGATAAATGTTTCCGAAAGTGATGATTGCAATCCACTTGACCTAAAAAAGATACAATAAAAAAGTTAAAATTATAAAAAAATTTTAATTTTATAACCTACTACACCTTGGTTGATGAGAGTAGCTGCAAGCTTCAATTATTAAAGATATTATTATTATTATAGATATCTGCTAAGGACAGTCTCCTTAATTTTCATACAGGCTTCAAGATTGTTTTAGATATGCCACTATTGTAGTTATTCAACAAGCGATATAAAGAAAAATCATATAAGTGAGAAGTGATTTTTTTCTAAAAAAAAAAAAAGAATTCTCTTTGAAAAATAAATACCTCTAGAGATGATAAATCAATATTTAAATTAGCTCCAATTGCCTCTCCGAAATTATCTCGTTCTTCATTTATTATTGGCAGAGGTATTTCAGTTAGAGTTATATCCTCTGAACTGAAAAGAAATTCAATTATCAATACGAACATGAAGAAATGAAAAAAAATGAAGTCAAGAATCCAAAATATCTAGAGTAAGTTTAGGGCTTGAGGAGGAGCCACAGGCAGAGAGAGGTCTTCCAATCAAAAAAATCTGGTGTGACTGACGCACAGCACACCAGATTTTTTGTGTCGAGATATATTTAGTTTCCCATAGCACCTTAGTTTCAAACTTGCATTTTAAATGTTGATTGCTTGAAATAAACTATGGTTATTTTTCAAAATTTTAATCTCATATTTGGACATTTTATACACAATATAGAATCGTAAATAAATACAAAATTTCATAATTGGAAAAAAAAATTTTAAATACGTAAAAAGTTCCAAAGGGGACCCCCTTTTGAATCGAAATTAACATACAAATCCCTATAGGAAATTAACATTGGTCCTATTGAAGGAAGAGGCGGAAAGTGAATTTAAAACAAGTAGAAAGATGCAAGTAATGCTCGCTGTGGCTCCCAGTTTGGAAAACACTGTTTTAAAACATCCCTGAAAACATGATTGAATTACCTTAAACGCAATTTTTGACTAAATCCTCCTTGATTGAAGAGCATTTCTTGGTCGAATGTAACTGTTCTGGGAGCTCTAGGAAAAATTTGATCAATAGAAATAATTGGCGGCGATTTATTATGATCATCCAGAAATGTTTTTATATGTAATTTTGATAATGTCTCCGAACATTCTATATATAGATATTTGGCTTTCCTTAAATTCACACGGGAAACACCTAAAAGAAGGTGCCCATTCAGCCTGAGGGCAAATTTTGTCTAAAAAACAGAAAAAGATTATTGTGATGGTGAATAGATTCAAGTTTCAATTTTTTTTTTTTTCAAGTACTTGTAAAGTTTGTAGCATGAGAATGAAAAGAGATTTCGGAATGTGAGAGAATATATGCAATATTTATTTTCCCTGTTTAGAGATATAAGAGGAGAATAGTAGAGAAAATTCAATTTTTGAGTTAAGCCTTAAAACGTCTTCTCTTTTGAGTGGCAAAGTGGCATTTCCATTCTTTGCTATTGATTCTGGCCTATTCCTTTGTTGCCTGGCTGTTTATAAAACTTTCAAACTACTTTTCTCGAATTGTTGAATTGAGGACTTTCGCCACTATGATTCTCAGCAGGCTTCACTAATGATCCAAGATGGGCTGGATTCTTAGATTTTAATCATATAAATGATCATTTGAATCCGGAACTAAAATATAATAATACCCTCCCTCCCTGAAAGTGCTCTGCCTTTGCTATAGCAGAATTTTCAATCCCCGTTAACAAAAAAATCTGTCTTCAAATGGTAATTAATTAATTAAAATTTTTCCCAAAATGAAGAATATTCTCCAGGAATTTCCATCTCTAAATATATTTATTTCTTCTAACGTGGGAGAAGTTTTTCTCTTTCTCGATTGCCTCCACCAGTGGTGTAATGATTTCTCTTGAGTTAAGGGAAGTGGAATTCACAATGAGAAAAAGAGTGCTCCAACTTGTATCAGTGTTCAAGCTTTTCGAGGGTCTTATCATCACTGCATTCATTCGGCTACTATATCTCGCACTTCTTTTCCAAATTCCTTTTCGATTTCATCCGTGTCATGCAAAATAGCTGCTTGTAAAGCTTTAGGGCAATTTATTCCAGCTTCATTTGTCAGATATGAGAAATACCTAAAAATTGATTGAGTATATATTTTATTGACACAAATATTAGCAAAGTTTTGCAAACTTCTTGAAATAGATTTCCTTCCCAGATCAGTTAAATTTGGCAAAATCGGTCAATTTTTTACTGCAATAGCTGTTGAAAGATGGTTTTCCCTCACCTCAAGGGCAATCATTAAACCACTATGAGATCTTTTTCCTTTATCACTTTTCGTTCCCTATCTACGCAGTTACAATCATCAATTAAATTAACAAATTGGAAAAAAATCGGCATCGTAAAACCTGGATTTTTTAAGGTTAAATTTTTTAATAAATTTCACATTTTTCGTTTTTGTTAACCTATTATTATAAAAAAAAGAAATTATATATAAAATATGATGAAACTTACATTGTTTTGACCCATTATATTTTCACAAACATTCGAAACATTTATACTTAAAATTTGAAATTTAGATAATTTTTTATCAATATGAGCACAAAGCCAGATTTTGGCTAAAGGACTTTTGTTCTTCTTTTTTAGTATATCACCCCAGAACATGATGAATTTGATTTGATTCACCGAAAATTCCCGTTAAAATCAGATGTAGTAGTGAAGGCCTGCAAAGAGAGAATAATTTTAAATGAAAAATCAAAATAAGGGAATAAAATTTGCCATTCTCATATTTCAATTTAGAATTTATCAAATGAAAAGATCCAATTACAAAAACAAATGAGAATTTATTATTATTCAATTGGACAATTATTTTAAATGACATTAAAATGGTTCCAAACAAATTGAAGGTTAAGATAGAAATTTTTTTTTTTTTTTAAATATTAAAGTCCTTCTAAAAAAAAGTTAAAATTTAATCTAATAATAATAATACCAGATAAGAAGCTTAAATGAATTCTTTAAAAAATCACTCCAGTATAATTATAAAATTTTATATAAAAAAATAATTGTAAAATATATAGAGTAAAAAAAGAATACAGGATTGGTCAATCTGAACTCAATCAAAGAGTATAATAATTTTTTTATTAAAGTTAGGTAATCTGCCGCTAGAAGCGCTCAAGTCGTTCAACTTGTTATCAATTTCTTCGATGGACCACTGAGGAGAAATAAATGGAAATTGTAGGTACTTATATATATAATTCATGAATGCCCGTTGGTCTCTACTCGTTATATAGATACACGAAACATCCCCTTATTGCAGCTCTGACGCTGAACTCTACGAACAAAACTCAAGAGTCAATCTCCCGTCGCTGGTGGCAACAAACGAAGGCCTCGAAACACTCAACAGCTTCTCAAAGAGAATCTTCAAGTAAGGCATTATTTTTAATTTAATTGATTTTGCACACTTTAAAAACTATTAATATAATTATTTAAAGTCTTGATGGTCTGAGATGCTAAATATTTTACTAATTCCCATAAAATGACGTCACTGATTGTTTGAAGCCATGTTGCCTAGACGATGGAGAGAAGCCAGCTCCTTTGAGTCACTATCTCTGTCTCACTTGCACTCATTATCTTCTCTCTCTTTCTACTCGGTGAATAATATGATCCAATGCGTTACAGAACGACCTTTGATATGAATAAAGGATCGAAGAGGAAAGCAGCCTCTATTAAATCAAACTCCTTTTACGCAAAACGATTTAATCATGACATTCTCAGTTGCATTGGAGTTTTTTAGTAAGCCATAATCCATAATAGCTATTGTAAAATAAATAGGCTTATGAATAGACTATTACCAACTCTATTTACTAAAAAACTCCAATGCAACTGAGGATGGCATGATTAAATCGGCCGAAACCAGTAGCGTAACGTTTTTTAGCTGGGCCCCCCCGCAACCCGGGGGGCCCGGGCCCTCTCAAAGAGAAATTTTCATTATTTTTTTTTTTTATCTAAATTTTTCAGTTTTTATCAAAGCCCTGAGAATATACATTTTTTTTTAGCCCGGCCCGGCCCGTGGGCCCCCCAAGGTCGCGGGGTCTGCGGGGGCGTACGTTACGCCACTGGCCGAAACGTTTTGAGTAAAAGGAGTTTGATTTAATAGAGACTCCCTGCCTGGCTGCTTTCCTCTTCGATCCTTTATTCAATTCTACACAGCCACTTTCTACATTAAACTTTGATATGAATCTCGTTCATTCGATATGAATAGTTCTTTGCAAGGGCGGATCCAGAGGGGTTTCTCGGGGGGGGGGGGGGGGTAATCTGGTGTGATTAGTCGCACAGCACACTATTTTTTCTTAATTTCGGTAATTTAAAGGCGCATTCTGTACTTGTTTGACAGAATATAAATACAACAGGGGCGTATATAGAAATTTTTTTCGGGGGGGGGGCCTGATCTCAAAAATTTTTCTGCGAAAATTTTTTTTTTTTCGCGGAACCAAAGTTTTCCGGACACAAAAATTTTTGCCGCCCGCGGAACATTCCCTCTTTTGCGGAACCAAAAATTTTTTTTCCCGTCCGTAAAAATATTTTATACCTTTTTTTTTAGAGACGCTAAATTTTTTTCACCCTCGGAACCTAAATTTCATTTCATGTACCGCCCGCTGAACATTCCCTCTTTCGTGGAACCAAAATTTTTTTTCCCATCCGTAAACAAAATTTTTCCCCCGTCCGTAAAAAATTTGATTTGTATTTAATACAAATCTAATTTTTATTTTTTAAATTTTACATTAAAAATAAATTTAAAAAAAAAAGTGTTTTTTTCAAATCTCGAGGAGGGTGGGTAATTACGCCCTTTACCCCCCCCCTACCCCTTGTATCCGCCCTTGATTCTTTGTGATTCTCTAACACAGTGGTTTCAAACCTTTTTTGCGGCTCACTTTTTCCTTTAAAAAAACGCTGAGACCCAGTCAAGGGCGGATAAAGTGCAAAGTTGTCCCAACTGTTTCCTATCCCAATTTTTGTCTGAGTGACTATCTATTATAATATGCATAGTCCTTGACGAGGAGGAGGAAGAGCGAAAGGAATTCATTGATCAATGTGGGCAAAAAAAAACAAAACAAAAATTTTTATTGTTTGACTAGCACAGCTAGTTATAATCAATCTTTATTGAACTATACTGTGTCACAAAAAATTTAACAAATTTTATTTTGGTGTTTTATCTTCATTTTAAATTTATTTTAATGATTAATAATCAAATATATATATATAGATATATATATATATATAAAAATATCGATTTTCACCAAAATATTGCCGATATGTAATGAATTAATTTTTTTTTTTTTTTTAATAATAACTAAATTATTGAATGTTTATTTATTTATTAATTACAATTTATTTATATATATATATAATAATAATATGTATATATATATAATAATAATAATAATCTTAAATATATATATATAAATTCTATTATAATAATAATAAGTCAAAGAGAAATTTTCACAGTCAGTCCTTTTTTTTTTTTAATTATTATTTATGGTATAAAAGATAAAGATGTGTTAAAAATTATGTTTTTGTACATTTTTTTCTTTCTTTAATAATTTCACGTAATGTACATTAATAATACTAACTAAAAAAAAAACAAAAAATTTGTTCATTTATCGTAAAATCTCAAGAATAGAATTCCCTTCATAATGCAAACAAACCAATACAATTGCAATCTAAACAAAAAAAACAAATACATGCTACTTAATAATAATTAATTAATAATATATACATATATAAATTTTCTTTTTTTTTTTTTTTTTCAAGGCACAGATTAAAAATTATTATTTATTTATTTATTAAAAAATAAAATTGCCCTGTGTGTGTGTGTTTGTGTGTGTATGAATTTTTTTTTGTTTTCCTCTTTTTTTTTTTTTTTTACTTTCTCTCTCTATCAATGACCCGTCTATTTATTTATTATTATTAATAAATAATATATGTTATGATATGCATGCTTACCAGGGGCGTATATAAGGGGGGAGGGGGGGCATTTCAACTAAAATTTTTCAAATGTATATACAAAAGTAGTAAATAAAAGGAATCTATTTTTATATAAATATTTTTTTAGATACATTTTCAAAGGACCCTCTCAAAGATTACATTTTTTTTTTTATTATCTAAATATTTTATATGAACCCTGAGCAAAGGATATAAATATTTTACTTTTTTGACTACTTTTTTATTAAGAAGTCAAAAAAAAAAAAAAAAATCCAAGATATATGTAGCCAAAATTATTTATTTTATTGTGCCGTTGGCTGACGTTTCGGCCACTGGTCTAGGCCAGCGTTTTCCAAACTGTGAGCCGCGCCTCCCTAGGGAGGCGTGGTAACATAAAGTTTGGAAACCACTGGTCTAGGCCATCTTCAGAGCCGGAGGCGAGAATAAATTAAAATTAAAATTTCAGCGAAACACATTCGCTCATAGAACAACGAAAGAATTTTTTGACTCCTTAATAATACTTCCAGCCACAAAGACATACTATTTCTCAAATAAAATATATATATACGAAGGACGTTCATAAAGAAAGCGCTGTATCTGCTTTATTACTTATTGTATACAACACTGTCCCCTTCAAAATAGTCCCCTCTACTGACAATACACGGTTTCTATTGTTTCTTCCATTTTTGCAACGCCTCCTGGAACACATTTTGTAGAACGGCGCAGAGATTTCTCATCACATTGTAACATTGTCCTATATCTCCTCTATGGTTTGAAAACGGCGACCTTTCAACGTGTGAATTTGTGCCATATGGTCAAATGGTAAACAAGGAATGAGGAGAATTGTGGGAAAACCAGAGTTGGATATTGCATCATGACAATGCGCCAGCTCACGTGTCACTCCTTGACTGCAGCTATCTAGCAAATCACCACCGTTTTCCTGTTTCGCAAACTGAAAAAGCCTGCCGTGTGTTCCAGGAGCCATTCAAAAAATGGAAGAAACGATGGAGATGATGTAGAGGGGACTATTTTGAAGGGGGAGCAGTGCTTTAAATATTGCACCCGCCCCCTAAAAAAATCTCATATACGCCCCTGATATTTACCATCAAAATCATTTTATTTCTGAATTTGATGGTTGTTTTATTTTTTTTTTAAATTTATTTTATTTTTTTTAGGCGGAATTGAAAAATAATAAATAGATATAAAAAATTTTAACAAGAATATTTTTTGATCTCAAATTTGGCTTTACAACATTTTTGTGTTTTTTTTTTTTTAAATAATTGTTTTTCTATTTTGTTAGGACCTCAATATGGTCGTTTAATCCAGTGGGTGATGGGCCAGGGCCCTTTTTTTGGAGAATTAAAAAAAAAGAACTTTTTCTATCCAAAAGGGGGGCCCCGGCCCATCTAGTGTGTTAATTTAAAGTGCTCTTAGAATCTTTTTTCTTGTTAATTTTTTAGATAAAAAAAAAATAAAAGAATCTGAATTCTTTTTTGCCAAATCAAGCCAAATGCATATATTAAGAGACATATATGAGGCCCTCGGCTTTTGCTCTTCCATTTTTTAACAATCAAATCTCTCAGTTTCTTTTTAGCACATTAAAATTAAAATATCCTATTACATAAAATTATTATTTTTCTTTTATTAATATAAAAAAAAAATATAGGCAGTGAACTCTAAAAATGTATATATTTCCATCAGGTTGGAAGAAAATCGAATCCGGCTTCTAAAGTGAAAAGAGGAAGACAAAAGAAATAGTTCCTGACTGACTGATCTTCAAAGAAAGTGGCGAGAAACGTTTCATCGTCGGGAACCCGGATTTGCCGATGTATGTATGCAAATTTCAATTCATACTGTTGGGAATCGAGAACAAGGAACTTGCCTATTGATGAAAAATAATCATCGATAAAAACAATAGTCGATCCTAGGCGCCAGAATTTTGGCTTTTCTCTACAGTCATTAAACATTAACTTTCATTTGAAGTGGATTCCCTTTTCCTTTCTTTAAAGAAGGTCTCACTGTGAGAAATTTGCTCTGAATTGGCTTTAACGCGGCTTTATAATCGTAAATCGCCTTTTCATCGGTTCTATTTTATCCGCTTTCTCAAACAAAAAGAGTATTTTGTGGGAGTAATACACACACTCTAACCACCAACATCTCACTTATTTTTAAATAGAAAAATCGCCCTGCCAGCTTTCAATTTATAGGCCTACTGTACCCCCCCCCAAACCCGACCGCCCTTGCTATTTCGTTAATTGTGTATATATTGATATAGGCCTATTAATATATATATATATATAAATTTTTAGTATTATAGTTGTGGCTGTTGAGTTGTACCAAGGAAGATTGCAAGAGCAGAGACTGGCAGCCAAATTTTGTTTCCTTAAATATTTTATTGGGCCAACGTTTCGGTCTCGATAGAGACCATCTTCGATATTTTCTTATTGGGCCCTTTATCGAGACCAAAACGTCGGTCCAATAAAATATTTAAGGAAAAAAAAATTAGCTCTTACAAGCCTTCCTTGATTGATAAATTTTATTGAACCGAAGGCTTTCCCCTGGCTGATTCCTCTGAGCCACCCACCCGAGAATCGGTCGCACTCGGCATTGCTATATTATTTCTCATAAAATATGTTTAAACAAAACCGCTAGACAGAATGTACAGTGAGGGTCAATATTAAGTCCCACCCATGCGTATTCTACTTGTGATTATTTCATTGTTTTTATAAAAGAAAATGAAAATCTTTATTCGAAATTTTCTAGATTTGAACCATGAAAGTTTCCATTAAAAAATATATAATATATTTTTAAAAACAATGAAATAATCACAAGTAGAAAACTCATGGGTGGGACTTAATATTGTCTCTCACTGTACAATTTAGGAACGAAATTCCACTCCTGCTATTTAATTAAAAGGACAAAACATCTCCCTCACACGCTTTCTTTGTCTATAGCAGTGGTTCCCAACCTTTTTTTGATATAGGCCACTTTTTCCGTAAAAAAAAACGTGTATATATATAATTTTTATCTTTTCTTAGACGTCCGCGGCCCACGTGTTGGGAACCGCTGGTCTATAGAACAGAAACTATAATAGATTATCGATCTCAAGTTTATTTTGCATTTAATAAATAGTGCGCCACTTATAGGGGATCGGAATTTATGGTTATTCAAGTTTTAAGATAAAAATGTAAACAGGTTAAAATAAAATTCGTATTTATTGATTATTTCATTCATGTTTGAGTTGCTGAAGGGGGGGAAGAATTCCCCTAGCAGGATTAAATTTTGGATTTTTCGCTTCCTCAAGCAAAGAGTATATAGGGGGACTAAAATAAAGTTTTTCCCTCCTTGATCTAACCAGCTTATAAAATATGATAATTCACTGCGCAAGAATATTTTTTCCCAATAACAAAAGAAAAATAATAATTTATATATCATGTATATAAATAAATATAGATACATATTTATATTAAAAAGTAAAAAACACACAACTGACTCAAAAGCAAATTCCTTTCCCTCGACTTGTACGAACTTTGTTCGAATCCCTTTCTCTTGAAATACGTTTAGAAACGTATCTCCGATATATTACTTATAAAATATATATATATATATTTTTTTTTGGATATGTGTGAAAGTGATATGAAAATCTCTTAGTTAAAATACTCGTAATAACATTAAAAATAAATAAATTTGGATAAATTTCTCTCTCTATTTACATAATATTTTCAAATTATTGCTTATCCTGATATAAAGAGAAATCAAATTCTCTCTTTTTTTTTTTATAAATTAATACTTTTTATTATTAATAGATAATAACAATTATGCATATAATATTATTATTTAATTTTAATAAGCGTAAGAAATAATAATGACTAAAATTTAATTATTAGAAGCTGAGAGTTGATTGAGTTTGTAGAATTTAGAAATGTTGTTTTAGCATCATTTGAGATCACATTTTGTTTTTATAATAATATATAGAGATATAAACAGTAGATATATTAACTATTGGATTGAAAAAATATTCTTTTTTTTTTTAGAATAAAAGGAACAATTAATATTTAAAAAATAAAATTTCCTTAGTGGTGTTGATTTTATCCTGCGAGGAGAGTTGCTTAGGAAAATCATTCATTCTTTCATTCAGGTCGTTTCTGGGGCACTCGTGGGTAGAGCTGCAAAAAAAAAAAATAAAATTATATTACAAAATATCAAATATTCATTTATTTTTGTCAAAGTAGTGTCGTCGCCTTGTTATTCCGTCTATAGAATTGAATATGTAAACAAAAGATTTCGGACATTCCATCTCAGTCAAGCCATTGTCCATTCATTGATTTAACAAGACCAAGCATTAAAAATCGAAATTTTATATATTAAATCAATATTAGAACAAATTTTTGCTTCATTGTTTAAAATCTCATGCATTTTTACAGTGAGGGTCAATATTAAGTCCCACTCATCGTTTTCTATTGTGATTATTTCATTTTTTTATAAAAGAAAATGAAAATCTTTATTGGAAATTTTCTAGGTTTGAACCATGAAAGTTTCCATTAAAATATATATTTTTTAAAAACAATGAAATAATCACATGTAGAAAATGCATGGGGTGGGACTTAATATTGTCCCTCACTGTACATTTATACAAGTATTTTATGTATAATACAGGGTATTTCAAGAGAAATAATAAATAAATTTATATTAAAGTGAGGCGGATAGCTGAGAAGATCTTGTAGTAAGGAAGAAAGAAAAGAGCGATTGCAGCTAATTTTATTTAGTTTATTATCGCTTCAAGCCGACGTTTCGGTCAGATATACGACCATCATCAGAGCTACAATCAATAACAGAAAGGAGCGAGTGAGTTTACAGTAAAAAAGAAGAAATTTTGTTTTGTTGCGATCGCAAGAAAACAAAATTTCTTCTTTTTACTGTAAACTCACTTGCTCCTTTCTGTTATTGATTGTAGCCCTGATGATGGTCGTATATCTGACCGAAACGTCGGCTTGAAGCGATAATAAACGAAATAAAATTAGCTGCAATCGCTCTTTTCTTTCTTCCTTACTACATAAATATTTTAGGGAGTGGTTGTATATACGAGTTGCAATAAAAAATTCCATATAACATGTATCCAATTTTTAATGAGTTCATAGATACAGCTTTTGGTATTTATCCTAGAGCAGTTTTTGTTTTTGTTTTTGGGCTCGGTAGATACTTGGCCCCCAAGATCGCCGGACCTTACCCCTTATTTTTGCCTGTGGGGATGGTTGAAAAGTTAAGGGTGCGATTATATTAGAGCTGCGATAAACGATAAGAGCGTCGATAAAAGCATAGCAGAGAAAATAAGTGTATACATTTTTGAAAATCTACTTTGGACGTCCTCGTGTGCCTTTACTTTCAACGTGCTGGAATTAAATAGTAAAAATCGGACACATGTTATATGGAATTTTTTATTGCAATTCATCTATGCTACCAACTACTAAAATATTTACTATTCCTCGTGAAACACCCTGTATATTAATACCCACTAAGGGACAATTCTACAATTTGACTCAATGCACTATTATTTGAGTATGTTAAAACATTCTTTTTTTTTTGTATAATTTTACTGCAGTATATCTAAAAATGTACAATGCTTGTTGCTCAAAAAATGGACTGAAGATGGCATTATTTAATTAAAGCCGAAACTGTCTCCAGTACTTCATTTCGAAGAGGCTAATTTGTTGGTTTCCACCTGCTTATTCTCTTGTGATAATATAAGGTTAAACCAAAAAATTTATTCAGAATGGAAACCCCTGGCAGCCATCGGTATAAATGACTTTAAAATAAATATATATATATCAACTCCCTAAATAGCCTCAGCAAATAAAAAAAGAATTGAAACTAGTCTGCAGGTTAGGTTCTTGGTGGATTCTTTGCTATACATACCCCAAGAAGATTTCGAGGCACATATCCTTCTTTGTCGTCAAGTCTCGACCACCACCATTCTCTTTCACATTCATCACCCTTACGTAATACCACTAGACGATCGCTGGCTCGGAAGCTCAATTCATCATTATGATGAGCCTCGTAGTCAAAAACAGCAAATACTGCACCATTATTAAGTATACCTAATTTTTCTTGAACACCTAAAAAAAAAAAATAAATAAATAAATAAATGTGTTGAAATTTGTTTTATTTTTTTTTTTTTAATTTCCAACTTACTGTAAAGATATTCAGAACAGCCGTCATAGCCTTCTTCATCCTCTTCACATTTCTCAGCTGCCGTTTCATGGTCACTTAATGTCGTAGCAAATATACATGCGCCATGTTCAACCAGAAATCGGACCATTGCTAAATTGTTGCAAGAAGCGGCACAATGCAACGGAGTCCTAGGAACAGATAAGAGAAAAGAGGGCATTAGACAACAAATATTTACTTCTTAAGGTGTGCGTCTCGAAAAGCCGTTAGAAGACGATTCAGTACCGAGTTACTCTAGGCGGCAAGAGATGGCGTTAGTTTTTCCCATAGGAATACAAGGGATTTATTCCATTTCATTTTAAAGTTTCCAGCTAATTAATTAAGGGTAGAAAATTAATTATTTTTTAACACAATGATTACTAATTTAATTATCTATAAGATATAGAGCTCCTTTTTTTTTAAATATCTTTTATTTAATGCGATTAATCTAAAAAAAAATTTTATTTTTTCGAAAATAAAAAAAAAAGGGTTCTATAAGTTGTACATATTTTAAATAGCTTTAATTTTAAAAAATTTGAGGTCGATAGCTTCAAAATTGTGGCCGCTGGAAACTCCCAAAATTAACACCCCGAGACGCGCACCTTAAACGTTGATGGAAAACAAGTCAAATTCTGAGATTCTGTTTTAAATAAAACAAATATTTACTTTCAGAGTAAGAGAATATGGAAATTCAACCTCCTCCCCCACCCCCTATTTAAGGAAAGAGGTCACCCAAATAAATTTGATTTCATTAATGATTTTCTGTACTTGTTTACTTTTAATTCTATCAACACTGTTATTTATTGTGATCGAAACATCATCTATTGACCTAACTTGAGGATGGCCTTTTCAAAATCCATGGGCATGGAGTCTTCATTTAAAAGCTTAACTTGTTTATTCCATCCTCATGGCAAGTTCAATAGATGGGTTTTAAATGAAGACAACTCAGGTTCAACATGTAAAAAATAATGCTTTCTGCTGAGAAAGAAAATTACTTCCCCGGGAGTAAGCCTAACGGGTCAGTTCTAACACTAATGATTGAGAAGATAATATAAAGCCGATAGATTGAATAGTACCAATTTTTTTGAACCAAAAAAGGAGAGTGGGGGAAAAAAAAAAAACAATTTTTTTTTGTGGTAAAAGAAGTTTTTTTTTTTTTATGTATATACACAATTCGTTTTGGGTAATAAGATTGTGTATCTGGGTAGATTGTGGCTGTAGTTTATATATTAAATATTATACTCTTCGGAGGCTCCAAAGAGTATAATATTCAATATATAACGTATAAAAAAATTTGAATATTAGGTACTCTTTGAAGGCTGAAGATGGCAGAGTAGAACCCAACCTCCTCATAATAAACAGTGGCGTAGCTAGACGTGACTCTCGCACTTTAAAGGGGTCTCGCGAGGCCTCTTTAAAGCGATTAGACTTAAAATCCCCGTTTATTTTTAAATTAAATAAAAACCTAAAAAATATTAAATCACTCAAAGTTACAAAATAAAACTTTTTTCAATGTATATGCTTTTCAATATTCTCCCACCCCGCCTTTATATTTTTTCTCAATCATGAGTAGGTATGTCGTGTTAAAGCATGTTTGATAATATAGATTTATTGGGAACCAAAGAAAAGGGGCCGCGCTGATGCGACTTCGCCCACGTCTATAATAGTCCACGCTAGGCCACTGCTAATAAATAGTGAGTGTTTTATTAAATAGAGTCTCGATTATTCGCTGCATTCTCTTTTCTTTTTTTAAACATAAATATAAAGCTGTTTAGACTGGTTTTCTTTCTACTGGAAGGCAGGTGCAGTCAAAAAATTAAAAGCCTCTCGATGCTTACAGAATACCGAGACTTCGGATCAAATTTATTCTCCTATCATCATGGCAACTAGGGTGGTGCCGCCCCCTCCCCCTCCAGAAAGCTCCCTGCCCCAAGAAAAATTGAGAAAATATGGGGCTTTCCAGGCCTCCCGGATGATAGCTGGTCCCATGCCCCCCCCCCAGCGAGGATGGCTGGTCCCATGGCTCCCCCAGCCAAATTCTCTTGTTAAGCCCATGCCTATCATAGACGCAAATAAAGCCGATTTGTATTCATCGCCATTATGTACAGAATGAAAAATTAAATGTATCCTGTACCCCCGCCTAACTTTAACTAACTCTGGGCTGTTTGAGAGTCAACGACTGATAATGGGATTATAAATTCGACCCGAAACGTCTTGGTATATTGTGAGAATGAGGCTTTTAATTTTTTAGCTGCACCTGTCTTCCAGTATAATTTCCTTATCTACAACCATTTCTTCAAATACTACTGGCTTTCTTTCTCCCATCCTCTTATTTTTACAACGCTTTTATATCTTCTCTTTTTTTTTTACATTTTACTCTCATTGTATTCATTTTCCCATTTTTATCTTCCCCAAAGGCGTCATTTCAACTTTTGCTTGGGGGGGGGGGGCAAATTTTTTTTTCTTAAAATTTACTTACAAATAGTACTCAAATTTGGCCAAAAGATATTTCATCTTGCCCCCCCCCCCCCCAAATGACGCCACTGATCTTCCCTCGCCTTCCATTCTTAATTAATTTAAAAATAAATAAATACCATCCGTCACTATCCTGTGCGTTGACATCACATCCAAATTCAACAAGGAACTTAACAATATCCAAATGTCCTGCACAAATGGCGTTATGTAAAGCAGTGATGCCTTCGTCATTTGCAGCACTAGGATCAGTCACCTGAAAATACATTTTATTATTAGAATATTGGCTTCTTTTTTTTTTAAATCTGTGTTTTACCTGTGTAGCAGTTTTTCGAACTAGCTCGAGTTCACCTTCTAATGACGCGTCCAATAAAAGAGCTAACGGATCAAAGCTAACCCTTCGTGCAGAGGCTTTCCCTCCTCCATGAGCAGCTGCCCCTTTCAAATTGCCTTTTCTTCTACGCACAACCTCATCAGAGGTGACAATTAACGCTTCCTCGTCGCCACCTGATGATGATGAATTAGTTGTATTGGTTGTCGCCGCACGATCTGTTTCATCAGGAGGTGGTCCAGGTGGTGGTGGTGGTGGAGGCGGTGGTGGGGGCGATATTAAATCTGCTGGCGGGGCTTCCGATTCAGGGAAAAGAAATGCTGGTGGCATTTCAATTCGTCGATTCATTGAAACATGAACGTTGCCGATTGAGTTGCCATTTGAACCAGGCGCTGATCCATCTGGAAATAATATTGAAATATTTTAATATTTTGTTTAATACAATCTCTAGTTTTAACAATTTGTCCTACTTTTTGAAAGGAATAAGCGTGTACCAGTGTTCACAGCCTGAATTCAGAACTATAGAACTGGGCTTAGTGGGTCTCGGCCCCCTAGGGGGCCACGGATTGGCCGCGGGGGGTCGAGAAGAGTCGCAAATGTAATACATTCATTAATCAAAACATATTAACCGTGTTTATTCTTTTTATGCTTCTCTATTTCTCCAACTTGTCTTTGGTTCTGTCAGATATTGTTCTTTGTCGATTGTCTATTTATCCAACTTCTCGGCCTTTTGGATAAGATCAAGACCACTGTGCAATAGATTATAGGCCTAAACGGGACCGGCCCTATGCCGGATTATCCGAAACATATAAAATTTTTACATAATACTATAATGCATACATATTTATCTCTTGGAAAAATCTGTAATGACATGTTTTCTTAAATTACCCCCTATTTTTGCATCACTATTCCGATTACCCGGCAGGGCCGGATCTAGGGGGGGGGCAGATATCAGAGGGGCAAATTAAATTTTGCCCCCCCCCCTAAAAAATCTCCTAGTCCGGCCCTGTTAGCCGGTATGCCGGAGTATAGAAGTTTGAATTAGCAAGACTCTACTGTATCTGTTCTCCCCTTCTTCTCTATAAATAACAGTGTATAAAATTAAAAACTAATTGCTTCAGGTCAAACTTTCACATCTGACACTGATTGACAATAATAAAATTTTGTATTATTTGTCTTCTAATCGAAATATTAACAATAAATTAAAAATTATTTTCCCTCTTTTATTTTATCTCTTGGTATGAGCGTTGATTGATTATTGAATTTTTTCTGATTATTGATTATAATGAATTATTAGAGATCAGAGAGGATTGTTCTAATCGATTTGATAGCGCTTGTCCCTTAGAGCAGACAATCAACTATTGTTTCATGGGGAAAGGGTCAAGAGGTCGCATCCCGTTCTAAATTTATTCAAAGGACATTCGGCCAAATGGTATTTTGCCTGTTGCAGTTGAAAAATATTTGTATTTGTTTTAAATACTATTAATCACTAAATAATAAAACTCTTTTACTTTCTCTTACCTATGTATATATGTAATATATATATAGAGAAAAGTATTGGATTCATGTCAAAAATTCGATGTCGAGATTTTGATGGATCTTCACGTTTTGAGGTCCCCTGAATCCAAAAAGTGGTTTTCGCGACATGGTCTGTCTGTGTGTGTGTGTGTGTGTGTGTGTGTGTGTGTGTGTGTGTTCAATTTTAAGCATGAAGGAATTGAGCTAGGAGGATGAAATTTTATATTTAAGTTAAATACCACCCGGGACCGGAAAAATAAGCTTTTAATCAAAATCGGCCAAAGAGTACTAGTACTTTACTGATGTACTTTTTCAGTTTTTTTCGATTTTCTCAAAATTCGCTCTAACGATTTTGATTAAAATTCAAAAATCAATTATTTTTTAGATGCTCTTTCAAATGGATATTCTCGTTTTGCCCTCAAAATTGTTTGAAGCACACTTTACTCTTGTACTCCATAGAAAAGATAGGAGAAATGGTTGCCATGGTAACAAAATATAAATATTTTCCCATGTTTATAATTTTGACATCTTAAATTTCTAATATATTGACGGAAACTAAATATATTTCGACACAAAAAATCTGGTGACAAGCACAGAACACAACTTTCGATTACCGAAGGTAAGAGAAAGTTGTGTGCTGTGCGCCAGTCACACCAGATTTTAAGGATGGTATTCTGTTTAATGACAAACAGGAGAGTCTTTTAAAAAATCATAACCCTTCCCCTCTGCGAGGGACAAATCCTGCTGACATCACTGTAATATATAATGTTTCTAAATGTTCTAGAATTGGAATTATGTACAGACATATATATATATATATATATATAAAACATTCTACATCTCCTTTATTCTGTGCCAATATTTTTGATGTTTTAATCTCTTTGGTTTTAATTGTTGATTGTTATTTATTTGTAAAAAGTTACTTGATCATTCTCGCTTTATCATCTCAAACTTACTATGTGAATTGTTAGTGCCATTAATTGTGTTTCGAAGTTTAGGATGTTCCGACGGACACGTTTTCTTGATGGTTAATGGCCGAGCTTTAATAAAGGAAGCCGATGTTGGTTGAGTATCAATAACCGTTGTTGCTGTTGTATTAGGAATTGTGGGTGCCGATGCGCCATTGCCTCTTGTACGTGTAGGCGGAAGTTCTTCATGTGGCGGTTCACTTGTAGGTGGTGGTGGAGGTGGAGGCTCGTTATCAACGGATGTCTCTGGACCACTAAAAGAAAACAGATATTATTTAGTTTTTTTTTTTTTTTTAATTATTGATTAGCGATTGATTACCTTATTGGTATTTCCCCGAGATGATGTGTTACTGGTTCCGAAGGTGCCACAGGTATGACTACCGTTGGCGTTTGTCGTGGCGGTGGTTGAGGTTTGGCTGGCACAGGTGGTTTCGGCGGTAGTGCAGGTCTTTGCTGAAGAGGCGGTGGAGGCGTTGGTGGTGGTGGTGGCGGAGGTGCTGCTGTCTGATGTTGATGATTCGTTACTACTTCTGGGGTACCCAACGGAGTTGAACTACTCTGAGGAGGTGAGATAGGCTCTCGGATGCCATCCCGAATAATTCCCTATAAAAGGTTTTTAGATTTAATTTTTTTAACAAGCTAAAAAAAAAAAGCTAATAACGATTCTATATCTGATGCGGGACCTTTTGCCGGCGAAGAAAAATTATCGGTATGGCCATTTTAGTCGAATTAGGTCAAAAATATCGATAGAATACGATTCTTGAATATTTCCTATACAGGTTTATTCTGTAATTTTGCCGATGAGAATCGGATAAATATTACAAAATAATCGATTTAGTAACCTTAAATAGTTTTTCATTGTGTTTATTAAATGCGTTTTTCTCAAAATCCCGTTTTTTTTATATCTCTAACTTTGAAAGACTGTAACCTTTTTAGTTTTTGAGATATCAGAGTGGTTTTGGTCTTAAAATGTTCAGGGCATTATCCTCTACAACAAAATATCATTAACATATTCCGACAAGAGGTTCCTTTTCACTTCCCGCATCACATATAGAAAAAATAATCAAATGTTTAGAAATTTATTTTATTAAATAAAAAAAAAAAAAAAAAAATACAGCCTGCAGAGAGAGAGGGGATAATCCTTTAAAGCCCTCTAAGAGGTCCCGAACCCTTAAAAATTAAATTGCTAATAAAAAAATCAAATTATTTTAAATTATTTTTGCTCTAACACTAAAAAAAAAAAAAACTTTTCATTAAGATTTTTCATCTTAAGCACATATATTCGGATTTAAAATTTAAATTTTCTTTTGTACGAAGCGGGGGGGGGGGGGGGAGAAAGAGGGATCCTGGCTTAATTACAGCTCCGAGGCCCAGCAAGGCCTGATTCTGATTCCTAATCATGTATACAAACTTAATGGGCCGAAAAAGGAGTCGGGTATATATTTAAGCACGGATATATATCTTTTTATTTAAGTGATCTTACTCTAATATATTTTTATTTTTTTTTTCCGAATCAATAAACTTCAATGACGTTGTTTTATTCAAGACCTTCTCTTATTTCTGCCATACAAACAGTCAGTAGGCCTATTATTACCCTTTTATTGTTTATTAAATTAAATATAAGATAAAAGGGATTATCCCTTGCTTCATGGGCATAGGCATTTATTTAACCATATGTATGCCAAATACCTACATACTACCCTTGATTAAAATTGATTATTAGAAGCAGGGCCGGATCTAGGGGGGGGGGGGCAGTAGGGGCATGTGCCCCGTGCGGCAGGTAACATATCAGGGGGCGGCAAAATAGGAAAAGTGGTGGACTTCTGATTACCTATACTTTTTCAACATCAAATACTTTTCTATTTGAAAATATTGATATGTAAATAAGCAGGTAGTTTTTCACAAATTTTGCCGCCCCAGCGTGTACCTAGCTCGCCTCTTCGTAAATACGGCCCTGGAAATTAGTTATTAAGAAACGTTTGAAAAGTGGACATATCTCAATCAAAGGTATCCAAGAAATTAACAAATTCTACTTAACTATTCAATATTATTATGCATAATTTATAAATACAGTAGAGTCCCGTTAATCCGAACTAATTGGGACCGAGGCAGTGGCGTAACCAGGGGGGGCGAGGGGG
>JAKCPI010026796.1:0-15719 GCA_023213315.1 Euborellia annulipes | reverse complement strand
AATATATGTCGTCACGAACAATCTGGTGTGAGAAGGAGCTTACGCAATTATCACTTATCGAATGTAAAAAGAAAGTTGTGTGCTGTGCATCCAATCACTCCAGATTTTTTTTACTACTATGTTAAAAATTAAATTTGGCATGGCTTAAATCGGAGGCTAACAAGCAAGGGCGGATACAAGGGGGTAAAGGGGGTAATTTCCCCCTGAAATTTAAAAAAAAAAAATTCTCTTTTTTTCGAAAAAAAAAAAAAAAAAAAAAAAAAAAAAAAAAAAAATGTATTTTTAATGTAAAATTTTAAAAAAAATTACTTAAAAATTTGATTTATATTTATATTCAGGCAAACAAGTATAGAATGCGCCTTTAAATTACCGAAATTAAGAAAAAAATTGTGTGCTGTGCGACCAGTCACTCCAGATTACCCCACCCCCCCCAGAAACATTCTGGATCCGCCACTAAACAAGCAGATATTTTTCAAAAAAGTCATATTATGATAAAAATACTTTATTATTTTAAAAAGTTTTAAAAAATGCCCCTTTCGGGGTACGGGGGAGGCGTTAGCGTGCTAACCTCGTATACTAACATCACTTTTGCGGCAGTCCGATGATTTTATTTAAGCCAATTGGTATCCAAGTGGCTTAAATAAAAAATCATCGGACTGCCTGGGGTCCGAACCCGCGACGTTTATATACGAGGTTAGCACGCTAACTCTACGCCATGCCCTGAGGGTACAAAAACTGTTTAAAAATAATAAAGTAATTTTATCATAATATGACAAGAAAAATATCATGGCTTGTTAGTAGTGGCGGATAAGTAAGAATGCCTGGATCCCAAATAAATAAATATTAAATAAATACGAGTATCGTTTAAAGTCTTAAATGGCCTAAGTTGCCGAGAAGACTGTGTGAATGTGAATGAGAAAAAAGTGTGTTAAAAAAAAAAATAAAATAAAATAAACAGTTTTTATTCTTATACTTTGAAAATTGAGCTTTTTACGAGAAAGTCAAGAGAATGATTATTTTAATTTCATTATAACATAACAAAAAGGATTAAAATTTACTTATAATTTAATTAAAAATAAAGATGGAGAGATGAAAGAAAAAATTCCACAAAAAAAAAGTGAGAGGAAATTTATAAAAAAAAAAAAAAAAAAAAACCTGTGAGTCTCTCGTTCATCCTCTTGGTTTGTTTGCTTATATTAGAGAAGATGAGTGGGGGGAGGGGGGGGGGAGGGATTTCATCATAAAACATCCACCCACCAACCATCACTAAAAGGGGCCTGGTGCTTTCATATTGATTTTATGTAAATTATTCAAATTCATTCATTCATCAAGATTTCGTCTTATTTTTTGATAGAAGATTTAAATATAAAGAGAGGCACATTCGATTTTAAATGAATTACTTGTTCATTTTATTTAAAATATAATAAACTTTTTGCATTATCGAGTTTACCCTTCCTTGTTTTTTTTTTTTTTGTCCACAAGTGCAAAGCGCTTTTCTTTTAAACAATTCACACTCTGAAGCAAGGGGCGGATCCAGAGGTGTTTCTCGAGGGGGGGGTAATTTGGTGTGACTGGTGGCACAACACACATTTTTTTCTAATTTCAGTAATTTAAAGGCGCATTCTGTACTTGTTTGCCAGAATATAAATACAAATCAAGTTTTTAAGTATTAATTTTTAAAATTTTACATTAAAAGTAAATTTTTTTTCGAAAAAAAAAAGTTTTTTTTTTCAAATCTCGGGGGGGGGTAATTACCCCTTTACCCCCCCTCGTATCCGCCCCCTTGCTCTAAAGGTTTTAGGGCCGGTTTATTCACTTCTAATTAACTAGCTATCTCTCGAATTAGCTAGTTGACTATGACTTTCTGGTCTTTTCAAAATAAGATTTAAACTTTCGACCGTTGGTTCTCGTTGTAACATTTTGTAAATGAAAATTAAATATACAAATTAAACACTAGGTGACATTTTCATGTATTAGAATGTAATCACTTCTGATGATGACAAGAAATTGTCGAAATACGTTTCAAATGTTAATTTTTAATTAATAAAACCTTTGAAACAAATAACCTAGTGTTTAATTTGTATATTTAATTTTAATTCTTTCACAAGTTTTTAAGCTATGCATAAGATTAAATAAGAGCCAAGATCGTAGTTATTTATATATAAGACCCAAAATTAAGTATAAGTCTTAAGGAAGTGGATCTGCAGCCAGGAGAATAAAAAACTATTTTAATTTCTTTTGGTCGACGTTTCGGACGCCAATCGCCTCCTTCTTCGGGATCAAAGATTGTTAAAAAGCACAATTGTGGCATGTATAACATATTTGAATAATATTAACAAAGGACATCTTTTTGTATAAGAGAAGAGCAATTGGAAAAATAACGCACAGAGAGCTCTTCTCTTACACAAAAAGATGCCTTTGTCAATATTATTCAAATATTTTATACTGCCACAACAAAATCTATGTGTGCTTTTTAACAATCTTTGGTCCCGAGTACCCGATTGGCTTTCGAAACGTCGACCAAAAGAAATTAAAGTAGTTTTTTATTCCCCTGGCTGCAAATCCACTTCCTTAAGATTAATAAATAACAGCCATTTTACACTTTTGTTAAGATAAGGTTTAACTAAAGGGTGAAATTAGAAACACAAGTCTTGTTTAGTTTAAATTTTTTTATTATTATTCTTATAAAAAAAAATTTTAAAAAATTATTATTTTTTATAATAATTATATAAAAATGGTGTTTATAAAATTTAAAAACAAAAATCTCTTTATATTTCAGGGAAGGGGGGGTAAAAGGAAGGGGGGGGGTTAAAGGGGGTAATTACTCCTCCCCCGAGATTAAAAAAAAAAAAAAATTTATTTTTATAGTAAAATTTTAAAATTTAATACTTAAAAATTTGATTTGTATTTATATTCTGGCAAACAAGTACAAAATGCGCTTTTAAATTAACGAAATTAAGAAAGAATTGTGTGCTGTGCGACTAGTCACTCCAGATTACCCCCTCCTCTCGAGAAACACCTCTGGATCCGTCCTTGATCTCTGGTTTATTCTCTAAGCAAAAAGGTTAACTTTAAACATCTCTAAACAGCGTTAATTCATTTTAAGACTTCATTGCCTCAAATTACTATTCTGTAAGCAAAGCGTTAAGTTTTAATCAATAGTGTTAAAAATTAATGTCATGTCTAGGTGGTGCCTTTAATATTTTAATGCCCCATCTCAATGGCGTTTTTAACATAAAAATCTGGTATGACTGGTCGCATCAGATTTTTTTTAGTGTTGAGATTTATTTAATTTCCAACTGTAGGGTACATTTGAATTCAAGATGGTTCAACTCCAGGGGGTGCAATTTTTAAGCACAAACATATCTCGCAAACTTGCTATCTTAATTGATATATAGTGTGTAAAAAAGTGTATTTTGATTTTTTTTAAAATTTTATATTTTTTAAAAAAAACTCTCTCTATAAAAAAAATTTTTTAAAAAAAATTTTTTTTTTTATTATAAAAATTTTTTTTTTTTTTTTATTATTTTAAATAAAAGAGAGGGGGGAAGACGTTAAAAGATTTAATAAATAAAGGGGGAGGAATATAAAGATAAAAAACAAAAAGACTAAGAAAGAAAACCCCTTTCAAAAAAATTTTCTTTTTGTAAAAAACAAAAGGGATCAAGAAGTTCAGAGTTTTTAATTTTTTCCGAACAAAAGGAAAGGGGGATTTTTAATTAATAAGGATGGGAAGGGGTTGAAAATTGAAAAGAATGTTTTTTAAAAATATTTTTTATAAAAATAAAACAAAAAAAAAGTAATTATTCAAAAAATAGCATTATTTATTATTTTGTAATAATAAAAGAGGAGGAGGGGGGTTGATTATTTAAGAAAGGCCTTGGAATATTCCAAATCACTTGTTGACATTATTTTCCAGTTATAAATATAGTTAGATTAGAGCAAAGGGAATTTTTACTTTTAATAAAAAGGGAATTGTTATTTTCATCTGTTTTATTCCTATACAAACAGAGAGAGAGTCGAGATTCTCGTTCAGTCGAGTCGGTGGCCTGCCGGCAGGCGCTGCCTTCTTTTTTGTGTTTAAAGTGAATCAAAGTGAATAATTAATATAGTGCAACCCACCCTGACCTCACCGTCAACCAGCACACCCTCTTGGGTGTCTTATTTAAGGTAATTATTATGCATTTTATCGTTGGAAAAAAAATGATAGAAACAAATAATTTGGCTGCGAAAAACGATTCTTTTGAATATGAAATTAAATATTTTGTATTTCACTAAGGGTAGAGGGAGAATATAAGCTGTTGGAAGGGGGAGGGGGGGAGTGTAGGTGTCATTGAAAAAAAAATTAGTTTTTATTTTTATCTTTTTTTTTCACTCAACACACACACACACACACACACACATTCACGCACTCTTTTCGGCAACTCAGGCCATATAAGACTTTATACGATAATCGTTATTAATTAATAATATACATATTGGGGGTCCAGGCATTTCAATTTAAGCCATTTGGTATCCATTTCGGACTGCCAGGAGGTCCGAACCCTCGACGTTCGGTATAAAAGGTAGACACGCTACCAACTACACCAAGCCTGAGGGCATTTTTTAAATCTTTTCTTAAGTCACCATTATTTACCATTATATTCTTTCTATTTGGCCTATATTTTTGTTAATCAAATTTCCTTAATATACTTTTACACAGGGGTGGATTAAGGGTTGAAAATTAAAATAATTATTTATAAATGTATTCAAATTATTTTGAGAGTAATTTCGCGGTGAAGGCTCGCATTTCCTTTAAAGGGGGGGGGGGGGAGGTATGAAGGCATTAGCCAGGGGGGGGTTAATGCCCCATCCCCTATAATGCACAAAGATATTAATATCTTTTACTAAAAAATAAGTGCATTCCGTTTGAGTTAAAATTTATATTCAATATTTAGCAAATAGTATAGTGGGATAGAAACATTTTAATGTCATTCTAAATTTCTTATTACGGGGCGGAATTAATTTTTTGAAGATTTCGAAACTCTCATAAACAGATAATAATAACACTGGGTAACTTAGGAACCCATCGAATCCCCTGCAGAATTTTGTAATACTAGGTAAGAGAAAGTCAAAAACTCATTTTTTTTTTAACTCGAAGATGAAGCGTGCTCTTGTTTACTATATCGATGATTAGCTATCTAGCGGATGTTTGCTAGTTGACTAGAATTGAAGAAATCGGCCCTTAGAGGATAAAATCAACCCCTAAAGACATCTAACGCGTGATCGTTGATCTTTGATTGTTTTTATTAATATTTGATATTGAATGAAATTCAATTCGATTTCTGATGATATAACATCCAATCGCTATCCACACCAAACAGCCAATTGATCCTCTATGGGGGATTTATTTGCATATTTATAAAATTTAAATGTTTTATTTTTTTTTTTTCATTTTCCATAAAGGTTTGATCGTTTATTCCAAGAAGATACAAAAAAAAAAAACTCAGTGAATAGACAAATAAAATGAATATAAAAGTAAAAATAAGGGAGAGATGAAATCTTTAAGAAAGAATCTGATGGAAATACATGTTTTGAAGTCCCTTAAAAAAGTTTTCGTTAAATATTTTCATATTTATCATATTAAAAATAAAATTAAGTCAGGGCTCGTCCGGGATTTGAACCCGGGACCTCTCGCACCCAAAGCGAGAATCATACCCCTAGACCAACGAGCCGTGTTATTTATTATTCAAATAATTAAACATATGATTTTATTTAGCAAAAGAGAAAGAAGAGAAAGTTTATCTCTCAAGGCCTTTGAAATTATAAATCACGAATACAAAGGAATAATTAATCAATCAAATGGCTCGTTGGTCTAGGGGGTATGATTCTCGCTTTGGGTGCGAGAGGTCCCGGGTTCAAATCCCGGACGAGCCCTCTTTTTTTATTATAAAAATAAATGACTTCACTTTAATTTTCTCGTATTCTGTAAAAAAAAAAAATTTAATTTTTGAAAAAAGAAAAAAAAAACAACATAAGAATAAGACTGTTTTAAAATAATGTTTTATCATAAATTTATTCCAAAAAATCTGGTGTGACTGGTCGCACCAGATTTTTTTGTGTCGACATATATTTAATTTCCGCCGATATATTAAATTTCAAAATGTAAAATTTATATACCCGGTACACCCCAGTTACATGAGAACATATTTATATTTCTGTTACCATGGCAACCATTTCTCCTATCTTTTCTATGGAGTACAAGAGTAAAGTGGTCTTCAGAAGATTTCAAGAGCAAAATGAAAATATACATTTTAAAGAGAATCTAAAAAATAATTGATTTTTGAATTTTAATCAAAATCGTTTGAGCGAATTTTGAGAAAATCGAAAAAAAACTGAAAAAATATATCAGTAAAGTACTAGTACTCTGGTCGATTTTGTTCAAAGCTTCGTGTCACGTCCCATGGGGGTGCCTAGCTTAAATATAAAATTTCAATTTCCTAGCTCAATTCCTATATATGTAAGAGAAAGTAAAATTGGTGTAAAAAAGCATCTACTAGGCTGGTTTCTTTTTTTGATCTCACTGTCAGAGTCACAATCTTATACAGGGTGTCCCACACGCACCCCAATGTTGGGATCGAAAGTGAAAAATATTCTGAGCCCAAAAATCCATGTTTGGAATTTTTTGACTAAGTAGCAATTTTTAAATTAAAAAAATCACAGGAATGATAATAATAATAATAATAATAATTATTATTATTATTATTATTATTTAATAATATAAATTATTTTATTATTATTTAATAATTATTTAATAAATAATTTAATAATGATAATAATAATAATAATTATTATTATTATTTCAGTAATTACCCGAAATAAATCAGCTGACGATATTCTGTCATTTTTCCTGAGTTTTTCATTTTTTTATTTCAATAATAATTATTATTATTTTAATAATTAACCAAAACAATTCGTCTGGAGCTTTCTTGTCATTAATCCTAAGTCTTTAATTGTTGTATTTCAAAAATTATTATTATTATTTCATTCATTAACCAAAACAATTCAGCTGAAACTTCTCTGTCATTTATTTTGAGATTATTATTTTTGTACTTCAATAATAATTATTATTATTTTATGAATTAACGAAAACAATTTACGTGCAGCTTCTCTGTCATTTATCTACTACTATCCCACTTATTTTCTATCCTTCTGTAGCGCGCTCCTGATTGGTCACTTTTATTAATTAATTACTAATTAACTACTTAATCAAAAAATTCCAAACATGGATTTTTGGGCTGAGAATATTTTTCTCTTTCGATCCCAACAATGGGGTGCGTGACACCTGGGACACCCGGTATATTTGAGACTTGTCCGTATAGACTGAGGAGCATATGTCACCTACATATATTTTATATAATTTTGTATATATTAATATACTCCATAAATAAATAAATAATTTTCACTCAGTTGAGTGCTTTTTTTTCCTTTTTTGAGAAAGAGTATCCAATTTCTTTCATCTTCTCTTCTGTTGGTTGGTTTGGTTTTGCTCTCTCTGTGTCAATATTTATTTGGGCTTTGCCTAATATAAATATCTTTTTCTTTTTTGCTGCTGTTGTTGTTGTTAAATATTTGAAAAGATTGATTTTATTTAAAATTAATTCTTCATCTGCTTGATGGAAATTGAAATATTTTTTTTTTTTTTTATTATTAATTCCGTTTGCTACTTTATAATTCTGTCTGTGGGTCGTAAAAAATTTTAAAAGATAACTTAAACTTAAATGTGGATTTAGGTTCTGATCGTGATAGACAGACGAACATTCTTATATGGACCCTGTTATGCATTAGTGTGTCAAGCGCCAAAAAATTAAAAATTGAGTTAAGCACGGAATATTGTTTCAAATGCTATAATTAATAGTATTTTTTTTATGAAATATGTCCTAAAAAAATTTATATTTAATGTTACTTGCACAATTGACATAAAAAATTAGGTATATATATAATCCAATGAAAACAAAAAACTTTAATGTTGATTTTCTCAAAACTCGGTAGTTGGCGCTTGACACACTAATGCGTAACAGGGTCCATATATATAGTTAATTAAAATCAATTAACCACTTCTTTTAAGGGGAAACCCGAGAAGGAAAAGGGCTGCAAGAAAACAGTTCTACAAGTAGCTAAAGTTTCTTTATTTATCCAAGTTTTAAATTAGCCCCCGGGCTTGGTGTAATTTGGATAACAAATGGCTTAAATAAGAATGCCTGGACCCCAAATAGATATATTTACAAATAACGGGTATCGTAAAAAGTCCTCAAAGGCCTAAGTTGCCGAAAAGACTGTGTATATGTGTGTGTTTGTGAGTGTTAAAAAAAAGATTTAAATATATAAATCTTAGGGAACTTGTGAATATCGAAGTTTCTCGGGTCTTTAAATTATAGACGGTTAACTTAATGATCAGTTATGCAAAGCCTCCTTTAAAAAAAAGAAATTGTAAAATGCAAAACGGGGACTTCTTAGCAGGCAAGTAATTTAGCGTCTATATCATCTTGAAAGGCAGCTAAATATAAAAATGCATTAATTTAATTCTGATTCCTTTAATTTTTAATAAGTATTAAACGGTATTATTAATTATTATAGATATTTATCTGACGAAGTGAATAAGTGAGGTTATGTTATAACTAACAATGTAAGCATAAATGTCATTTTTCTTATAGTTGGCTAGTTGACCGCGAGGGTATGTTGTATAGTTTATAATTTCATACATGTCATACAATATGATTCTAACTTCACTTTCAAATATTTTAGAATTTATAAGTTAATATATAACCTCACATCCTCAGATAAATATCTATAATAATTAATAATATCGCGTATTGAAAATAAAAGGAATCACAAATAAATTAACGCATTTTTATCTTTATCTGTCTCTCATGATGATAGAGAGACTAAATTACTTCAATAAGAAAAATTAAACAACTTACGTTAAAGATTCTTTATTTAGTTTGAAGGTTAGAATATTTTCTTTTGATTTAAAGAATATTTTAACCAACGTTCATAATTTACTTACGAATCTCTAAATACGTTCTTGCAACCCACCGAAACAATAACAGAGGGGAAAGTAAAAATGAGTGCCCAGTAAAGGTTAAAAATAAATTAATTACGCTACTCACATTTTTCGTTTCTTTGACAAATTAGACATGTAATTAGAGAGAGAAAGAGGAAGGTTCAATCAATATAACATTTTAAATGAAACCCTATTCCCAGAGAGACCATTATCGAAAATTAAAGTTCTGCCAATAAAAGGTGGTGGCATCAAACGTCCTTCTTTTTTTTCCCTTTTTCCTTAGCATTGTTAGTACCAAAGAGTGAGAGAGTCAAGCTAATGACGACGAAAGGTATTAAATGGTAATGAAGAGGGAATAAAAATAAAAAGTGAGTGGGAGAGAGAGAGAGAGATAGCGAAACTAAATAAAGTTAATTTAGAAGTTGATTTTTTTTTTTTTTAATGAAATCTTAAAAAGCTTATTTTTTTCTTGGTGGTGAAAATAAATATGAAGTGAGGAACGAGATTCTTCGATTGTTGAAGAAAAAAGAGAAAATGAATAATGAAAGAGTTGTTGATTTTGTAATCTTGTTATTGATTTTATCCAATTAATATTCTAATAAATATTTAATAGTTTATTCTTTTAAATTTATAACAAAATACCATCATATAAATACATAGGCGCCGGAACTGGGGGGAGCAAGGGTACATTGCCTCCCTTAAAATAAGAAAATTAAAAATATTTATTTCCTTCCAAATAGTATAAAACAAATCTACTATACAGCCTAAAAATTTTTTTGATAAATTCACTAGCAAATTTTTTCAGCCTTAATGGTGCTGATGTCAGAAGAAAAATATTTTAGTTCAATAAAATCAATTAAAATTAACGCGGTAGCCAACCTCAACCTTTTTTAAAGTGAAACCTTTATTATATCGACTCAAATTTTTTCGCCCATCTATCAGCATGTGGCGTTACAAGCCGTTAACGACACCAACCAGACACTCACACCAGATTTCTTCGCATAGAGCAATGGTGCGCAACCTATCTTCATTTGCGACCCTCATTTAAAAAAAAAAAAAAAAAATTATCGCGACTCTTATTAGTACGATACTTAGAAAAAACGTTGATTGACATCACACCAGGTTTACGAGCGCGATATATTTTTTTATTGTCATATAAAGTTCTTTAAATTTGGCGACCCTGAAAATTTTTCTCGCGACCCACGGGTTGCGCACTACTGGCATAGAGTCCAAAACTACAGGCCCGATTTTCATGGAGTTTTTTTTTTAATGGGTAGAAAATTTTCTTGGGGTGGTTTTAGGCTATCATTATATCAAATTAGATGTAGAGAACCCCCCCCTTGTGTAAATAATTGAAAAATGATATTCAGACATCAGAAAGTTCTATCGCCCCCCCCTCCGACCCTCCTAAAATTTTTTTTTTTTTTAAATACATTTTTTTTTCCATTCACACTCACATTCACACACACATACACACAGTCTTTTCGGCAACTTAGGCCAATTAAGACTTTAAACGATACTCGTTATTTGTAAATATATCAATTGGGGGTCCAGGTATTCTTATTTAAGCCATTTGGTATCCAAATGGCTTAAATAAAATCAACGGACTGCCTGGGGTCCGAACCCTCGACCCATGGTTTACAAGGCGGGCGCGCTACCAACTACGCCAAGACCTAGGGCTTTGAATTTTTTATTTCATATTTTTATATTAAGGTGCAAAATTAATTAAAATACATTTATCTGGACAACTCTTACATAAATGCATACGATCCGAAAAAAAGTTTCACTTGCATCGTGGTTTCATAAAACCACACAATGATTTTTTTTTTATCAGCGACAATACTGAGCCTTTCAAATTACCTTGTAAACAGTATCCATGGTCCTAAGTTGAGCTACTTAGCCTTGTTATTCGAATTCTTTTTTTTTTTTGACGGTTCGAAAGCAGCTTACAATCCTAAAAATATTGCTGACGTATGCACTAATATTTATATATACTAGGTAATTTCCGAGTGTCTGTCACGTTCTGTTTGTCCAACTTCCTGATGGAATTTTATTTTGGGCAGAGATTTTTTCATTGAAAAGGGTTCTATCTCGCTTTAGGGACAATTAAGGATAGGAGAGAGTCCGCCAATTGGTTGGGTACAGGGGAGGAGCAAAGCACGAAACTCGCCAAAGGCGGGCATTGCGACTAGTAGAGCTAGATTTTTTTTATCTTGCCGAGTTAAAAAGACACCCATATGCGTAAATCTTAATCTTTAAGAGTAAGTAATTGAGGTAAAGAATCGTAAAAGTTTATTTTATCTATAATCTATGATTAAAATACGAGTTCACATTGAAGTTCAATTTTTATAGCATAATAAGAGAGGAAGAAATAAAAATAAATTTAAGTCGACATGCAGGATGTAATCTTATTATCTATGTTTATTTGTTTATATATATGCATATCAGTTCTCGAAAACGGCTCTAAATATTTCTTTCAAATTTTAAATATTTGCGATTTCTGGGATAGAAAACAAATTGCGCTAGGTTTCATCTTCGGGAAAACTCAAGTACTAGTACTTTACTGGTGTACTTTTTTAGTTTTTTCTAATTTTCTTGAAATTCATTTTATGGATTTTATCATGGTCAAAGACTAGTGACCTTGCCTCTTGGCCAATCCCTCCCTCTCTTTACTCAGGACCCACAAATTTAGAATATATCTCTCTACGAATTAAATTTTAATCAATGTGCAATTTTGTCAATTTAATTTTTTATATCAATAATTAAAATGTATTTAATTTAATAATGTCAACAAGACTAATTAGTAGAAAAATATTATTTAAATTCTATTATTAAAATACTAATTTCGGATTATTATTAATTAATTTTTTTTGAAAATAATAATTTTTAATTCTCTCCAGGCTTACGCATTTCCTGGGCAACTCTCTTACGTATATCTCATGATTAAAGTTTTCTTGTTAGGCACTGCCTCCTCCAAGAAATGTTGCTATTCCTCAAAACTCTCCCTGGACTGATATTTCTTATTTTGGTGTTTTTATTGATGTTTCCGTTGAGGAGCAAGTTGTCTCGTTATAATTTCTTTCAAATTTTAAATATTTTCCTATTTCTTCTATACAAATCAAATTCGCGCCCCTCGAGTATTCGTACTTTACTGATGTACTTTTTTTAGGTTTTTCCAATTTTATAAAAAAAAGACCGAGCTCCGGCTCGGTCAACCGCGGGTAGTATTATAAAATTCTCTCAGATCATTTTTATTAATGCTATTATTATTATCATTTGGATTCATCTCTTCTTATCCTATCTATTTCTTTTTTAGGTGAGAAAATGTTTTTAAAAAGTTAACGATAAAATTTGTAATTCAAACTTATTTCTTCTTTAAGAGTTTCTTATCCAATTTGTTCCAAATATAAATTTCACTCAACCCTCTCACTCTCTTATTCTTTAAAGTTACGCTATGAAAGAAATATTAGAATTACCTATCTCACAAAAAAAAAAGTTAAAAAGTCTCATTAAAATCTATTTTTGCATCCCAATACTCTGTTAATAAGAACACCTTAGGCGAACTTCAACTATGGTTTAACATTGTGGAAAAAAAATGAAACAAATCAGAAACTTTTTTGTTTTTTTATAGATTGACCCATCATCATGCTGGGTTTGAAACTATTTGGTCCAGAGAATCGATCGAAGTTATTAACAAACAATGAGGGGGGGAGGGGATTTTTTAATACTTCGCAATTGACTACAAATTAAAAAAATTCTCATAAACTTATTACTTATAGTATTTCTTTCAAAATTTCAAATTTTAGACATGAATCCAATACGTAAGAGAAAGTAAAAAGTGCTTGATCACATATTGGAGCGTGAATTCACCCCAATCCCCATTTGGGGATCTTTGACTGAAATATGTTATAATTTGATTTTGATGGGCACTTTATAAAGAGACAACAGAGAGAGAATTTTTTTTTTTAGTAGGTCAAATTGAGAGATTCATTTTTATTTGCACACAAAATGAAGTAATTTCAATGCATAGGAATGGTCCATCCAATTTAGTGTTGCTTGCTTGCAGTGGTGGGTAAAATAATAAAAATTTAAAGTGATAAGATTTCCCTCTCTCTTTTGTACTCATTCGTTATGTTTTAGATAAGCAAAAAATGCAAATATAAAATTAAAGTTATCATTTCAAAGTTAACTAAATTACACATTTGAATATAAATATAGTAGACATTTAGCTACAGTGTAAAAAAAATATGAATTTTCAATCATTTTTCATATACTTCGGTGATTTAATATTAATATACCCAGGATATGAAATAAAATTAATATAAAAGTTTATGAACAAATTACCAACTTTTAAACTTATCTTTTTCTTTGTGTGCCGCCAAATTTTGAAATCGTTAAAAGTGTACCGCGACAAGTTGAGAATCACTGGTCTAAACGTTCTCAAATAACTCGACTACCTCAAGGAATTTTTTAATTAATATTATTTTAAGGAAACTTGAAATTATTCTTTTAAAATTTATTTCACAAATCTAAATTTATTAAATTCTGGTTTGAAATTCGCGCTCTAAACTATTTAAATATTTATGAAGTATATTAAAATCATACTAATTAAATAATTTTTATAAAGTAATTCAACTAAATAGCTTAAAAATTAAAATTAAAATTAACAATTTTTACCAAAATAATTAGTTTTAAAATATACAAGATACTTGTTAGGTTGGCAACAAATTGAACTTTCTCATAAACCCGATATGAATTTTCATAAACAGTTTATGTAACAGACTTCCTATACTTGTATATGAAGTTTTCTTGAAAATTTTTAACAGTGTAGTGTGCTCAAACTTAATACATTTTCAGTCGATCTCTCATAAAATTAAGCAATCTATTAATACGACAATGAATGTCATGACGTGATCGCGTTATCACATAATTGACACTTTAACATTTCAATTTAAAAGCACGAATAAAATATTTGCTCTATTTTGATAAAAAAAATTCCTCCTTTATTAGTATTTAATATTTTAATGTGTTTTTACTTTCTCTTACCTCTATATATATGTTAATATATATATAGAGAGAAAGTATTAGATTCATGTCAAAAATTCGATGTCGAGATATTGATGGATCTTCACGTTTTGAGGTCCCCTGAATCCAAAAAAAAAGTGGTTTTCGCGACATGGTCTGTGTGTGTGTGTGTGTGTGTGTGTGTGTGTGTGTGTGTGTGTGTGTGTGTGTGTGTGTGTGTGTGTGTCTGTGTTCACTTTTAAGCATGAAGATTTTGAGCTATGAGGCTGAAATTTTATATTTAAGTTAAACACCCCCCGGGACCGGGAAAATAAGCTTTTAATCAAAATCGGCCAAAAAGTACTAGTACTTTACTGATGTACTTTTTCAGTTTTTTTTTCGGTTACCTCAAAATTCGCTCTAACGATTTTGATTAAAATTAAAAAATCAATTATTTTTTAGATGCTCTTTCAAATGTATATTCTCGTTTTGCCCTCAAAATTGTTTGAAGCACACTTTACTCTTGTGCTTCATAGGAAAGATAGGAGAAATGGTTGCCATGGTAACAAAATATAAATATTTTCCCATACTTATAAATTTTACTTTCTCTTACCTATGTATATATGTAATATATATATAGAGAGAAAGTATTGGATTCATGTCAAAAATTCGATGTCGAGATTTTGATGGATCTTCACGTTTTGAGGTCCCCTGAATCCAAAAAAGTGGTTTTCGCGACATGGTCTGTCTGTGGGTGGGTGGGTGTGTGTGTCTGTGTTCAATTTTAAGCATGAAGGAATTGAGCTACGAGGTTGAAATTCGATATTTAAGTTAAACACCCCCCGGGACCGGAAAAAATAAGCTTTTAATCAAAATCGGCCAAAAAGTACTAGTACTTTACTGATGTACTTTTTCAGTTTTTTTCGATTTTCTCAAAATTTGCTCCAACGATTTTTTTTTAAATTCAAAAATCAATTATTTTTTAGATTCTCTTTCAAATGTATATTCTCATTTTGCGATTGAAATCTTCTGAAGACCACTTTACTCTTGTATTTCATAGGGAAGATAGGATAAATGGTTGCCATGGTAACAAAATATAAATATTTTCCCATACTTATAAATTTTACATCTGAATTCATATGTTCCGTACTGTCGGGAACTAAATACATGTCGACATGAAAAATCTGGTGTGACAAGCACAGAACACAACTTTCGATTACCGAAAGTAAGAGAAAGTTGTGTGCTGTGCGCCAGTCACACCAGATTTTTTTTAATTAATTAAAAACAAAAAGAAGTCATTATTGTTGTTGTTGTTGTTGTTGTTGTTGACCCTTTATTTTTCTCCTTGAGGTCACCAGGCGCGCGCGAATCGATCCGCGCTAGGATTAATCACACACTCTACACTCTGTAACCTGCTATATTCGAGATATATGTGCAAATCAGCTAACAAGTTGACTGAGATTTATCTCAACATCAACGCAAATTAATCGTTTCACACGCCAAGTTTTCATTAGGGAGAGAGAAAGTGTAAAAGGAGCAGCCAAAAAACATAAGGCCTCTGATTTTAACAAATTAACGAGAAGTTTCAGGAAAATTTTATTATCCCATATCAGTCCTTCAAATGTATGCATTAGGGTGGCCGCAAAAAACTTAAAATTTTTTAATTTCTTCC
>JAKCPI010026794.1:0-19422 GCA_023213315.1 Euborellia annulipes | reverse complement strand
TAATTTCATATTGTTACTTAAAAATTTGAAATAAAGTCCAAGATAATTTTTTCGAAAATTGGAAAAACCCAAAAATTACATCAGTAAAACCCCTGAAAATGAATTTGAAAAATCTGAAATTCTACATTAAAGTACTTCAAACAATTTTCACGAAAAATTTTACTGATATACTTTTTAAAAGAGCATCTAAAAAATAGTTGCATAAATAATTTATCTTTATTTAAGTCGAATTCACACAACTGACTTTTGGAAGTTCCGTGTTTGAACCATCTTCAGAGCTTGCGAAGATGGTTCCAACACGGAACCGAAGAACGTCCAGCTGTATGGAAATGATTCAAATAAAGAACAACCTGCTACATTTCTCTCATTTTTACCCTCTTATTAATAAAAAATAGTTGATTTATATGAATTTTAATAAAAATCTTTAGAGCGAATTTTGAGAAAATAAAAAAAGTACTTCCGTAAAGTACTAGTACTCTTTGGCCAATTTTAATTCAAAATCTTATTTTAATAGTAGCCTAATTTAAATATAAAAATTTCAACCTAGTCGTATAGCAATATCAAAATTCATTTATATAATTCAACTACCATTTGAAATACTTGAAATTTTTTTTCCAAAAATATTCACGTCACAATGGAGTGTGTAGGGGGCAGAGGGGAGAGGAGGGGGGAGAGGAATTAATGGAATTTGAAATGCAGAATTATAATAAATAATCCTCTTTTCGAAGTGCAGATAGCATTTCTCGCCCCTTAAAAACAAAATCCCCTAAATCATTTTAATAATATATTTGATTTCAACTTCATCTCCCCCTCCATTTCTGTTATTTCGACAATACTGAATATTAATATCCAATAATGGGCTTGATAATTAAAAATTAATATACGAGCTTTAATTTGAGTGTCCTTTAAATTTTGACATCTGCATTCGAGGGTGAATTTTTTTTTATGAATTTCAAGACACTCTTTGAAAAAAATCTGGTGTTCTAGGCTTGTCACACCAGATTTTTTGTGACGACATATTGGATATGTTATAGAAATCAAGATCAAATTTATAAACATTATTTTCTACTATGAAGTACAAGAGTAAAGTGTGCTTCAAACAATTTCAAAGGACAAAATCAGAATATACATTTTAAAGAGCATCTGAAAAAATAACTTATTTTTGAATTTTAATCAAAATCTTTAGAGCGAATTTTGAGAAAATCGAAAAAAACTGAAAAAGTACATCAGTAAAGTACTAGTATTCTTTGGTCGATTTTGTTCAAAAGCTTCGTGTCACGTCCCATCTGGGTGCCTAACTTGAATATAAAATCTCAGCCTCCTAGCTCTTTTAGTTTTTGAGATATTTTGTTCACACACAGACCTCAAAACGTGTATTTCCATCAAATTCTCGACATCAGATTTTTTATATGAATCCCCCTACTTTAACATATAAATGTAAGAGTAAATAAAACAAAATAAGAAAAATAAAAAATTTAATATTTATATCATTAATTATAGAATAATAATTGTGAGATTTAATTTAAATTATTCTTTTATTATGAATTTACTCTGAAACTATTGGACGAATTTTTATGGGGCTTTTTTTATATTATTTATTATTATTATTTGTGAAGACACATCAATAATGTCGAAATACGTAACAAGTGCTTATTTAGTATATAATTTAAAACATATCACCTTGTGTTTTTTAGTTCATAATAAAAATAAAATTGAAATATCAATTTAAAAATTAATTGACCTCTTACTTTACAAAGAAATCAAAAAAAGGTGAAATAACTTTCCCTTCATGACGCTTTAACTGCAAAACTACTTGACTGATTTTTTATGCGATTTTTTTTTTTTTTAATGAATAGTTAATTTTATAAATATGGGTCTTATTTTGAGAAAACTGAGTGTCTTGTAATTAAATTTTTTTTTTTTAAATTTACTTATTCTAAATAAATAATTATAGATAATGAGTCTTTTTGAAAAAAAAAAATCTAATTACAATACAGGGGAGTAAAGGCGTGAGGTGTCCCTCAAAATCGGATGTTACAGCTAGTTTTTAATTACTTCAAGTGTTTAAAAAAAAAAAAATCTTAATTAAAAAAGCAAATGATTGACGGGATTTTTTTTTTAAAAGGAGTCTTGAAATGACGACTTGGAGTGTGTGAATCTCCCATTTAATTGACAGGATGTCCACCATCAGGTGATGTAGGGGGGAGGGGGAGGGGTGGAGGGGGTACACTTGTCCAGAGTGCGATGCCATGTTGATCGTTAATGCACTCATATACACGAGCTCTAAATATAAATAGAGAGAGAGAGCTACAAACTCAGATGTATTGCCTGTCACTCAACCCCCCCCCCCCCCTTCCACCCCCTTGGTAACAGCAAAGAGTAAAAGCACCAAATACACCTGAATTAATTGCTCAACTCAATTTCCGAGGCTATTTTTCAATTTAATAGCTAAATTGCATTAGTTTAGCATCCACCGTATTCTCCAGATTTGGCTCCAATCAAGAAATCATTGCCTATTAATTCCAGCATTAGAAAGCGTTAAAATGAATTTTAGATAATGAGCCTTTTTGAAAAAAAAATTCTGAAGGGCTTGATAAATAGAAAAATAAAATTTTATTTAAAAAAGGTGTCCCTCAAAATCGGATGGTACAGCTAGTTTTTAATTACTTCAAGTGTTTATAGAAAAAAAAATCTTAATTAAAAAAGTAAATGATTGACGGGATTTTTTTTAAGGAGAACGAAACTATGTTGAAGAATAATAACTTTACCTTTGATAACGCTGAAACTACTTAACGGATTTTTATGAAGCTTTTTTTGAAATGTTTAAATTAGAATTAAATCATAAATTGACAAAAACTCAAGATGTATGAAAGTCGGTTAAGCGATGCTAATAAATGGCCAAATCACATTGCTTTCGCACCCGCCGTGTTCTCCGGATTCGGCTCCAATGAAGAAATTGTTGCTTATTTTGAGACCAACGCGTGATTCTGGAATTAGAAAGCGTTAGATTGAAAGAGGCTTTGTTAATGAATAAGCTTTTTTTTTTTTGTTAACGCTGAAACTACTTAATGAAATTATATGGTTTAAATCTTTAAATCAGAGGTTCATAAACTGACAAAACCTCAAGTTGTTTGCGCACGAAGGTGATTTAGTAATGCTAAAAAAAGTTTTTGCACCCGCCGTGTTCTCCAGATTTGGCTCCAAATGAAGAAATTGTTACCTATTTTGAAACTAGCCCGTGATGCTGGCATTAGAAAGTGTTAGAATGAATGCATGACTCTTGAAAGAGACTATGTTAATAAATAACTGTTTTCTTTGATAACGTTGAAACTACTTAACTGATTTTTATGGGGGCTTTTTTCAAAGGAATAAATCATAACACAGGAGGTTGTAAGAGGATCTTAAGCAAATTTAACGGAAACTAAATATATCTCGACACAAAAAAATCTGGTGTGACAAGCACAGAACACAACTTTCGATTACCGAAAGTAAGTGTTTTGTGCGACAGTCACACCAGATTTTTTTATTTTCAGGATTTTATTAATTTGATTACTGTGTGAGACCAGTTTCGGTCACTCAAATGACCATCATCAGGTCTGCGAAATATGTTGTTTGCAGATCTGATGATGGTCATTTGAGTGACCGAAACTGTTGGTAAATGTGTTCCCAATCATAATTCAAATCGCATTTTTTCTTAAACAGATTTCACCCAGGACAAATAGGATAGAAAATAGATAGAATCTTAAAGAGCGAGCGGATTGGTTGCATCTCCCAACTGGGAGCGATTTAATTCCCACGGGAGGATTTTACAAGTTCAAAGCAGAGGGTGAGAGAGAAAGAGAGTCTAGTCATAGTCATAAATTCGCTCTCCCAATTGAATATCTATTGAAACTAATTCGATTTATTCTTTCAAAATGCATTCTCCCCTCCACCATGCATGATCCAAGGGTCAACTTTGATATGACGTATCCCTCTGACCGATGAAAAACCAAGTTAAATAAATTAAAAACTAAAAACACAAGGTGATATGTATCTATAAATACTTGAAACAAATTTGGAAGTGACTTGCCATTATTGATTAAAGTTTTGAAACTAAAATCTACCATAATTCAAAAACGGTTGACTTTTTAAAAAAATTGTATATAACAAAATTTACTTGAAATTTAATTTAGAACAATTTTTATTTAAATACCTTTTCTCTAAGAATATAAAATAACGATAATATTGTATGAAAATTAAAAAAAACACAAGAGTAAAGTACTCTTTATGGGCTGTAATTAGTAAAATCAAAATATACATTTTACCTATCATTAATTATGTAATTAAAATATGAAATTGAATAAAAATCGTTTTGACAGATTTTGAGAAAATTAAAAAAATATAACTGTTTTCGTTCTATCAAAAATCATCCATATTTCACAAACGGTTCAATTTTGTGAAAAAATATATATAACAAAATTTGTTTGATATTTAATTTAGAACAACTTTTGTTAAGATAACTTTTCTCTAAGAGTATAAAATAACATGCAATTGAGTGAAAATTAAAAAAACACAAGACTAAAGTACTCTTTAAGGGCCGTAAATAGTGAAAACAAAATATACATTTTATTTATTAATAATTATTTAATTGAAATATGAAATTTAATAAAAATCCTATAAACAGTTTTTGAGAAAAATAAAAAACAAATGTAAATACATTGTTGGTTATATAAAAATCAACCATATTTCAGAAACGGTTGATTATTTTGAAAAAATATATATAACAAAATTTTTTGAGAATTTAATTTAAAACAACTTTCATTAAGATAAATTTTGCTTAAATTTATAAAATAACGATGAAATTGAGTGAAAATTAAAAACACACAAGAGTAAAGTACTCTTTATGGGCCGTAATTAGTAAAATCAAAATAGACATTTTATCTATTTTTAAGACTGTAATTGAAATATGAAATAAAAAAAAAATCGTTTAAATTTAATTGAAGAAATTTAAAATATAGTCATATAAGTTTCACTTCCTGTTTGATTACAGTAAAAATATTTTAAACATTGATGAAATTTATAAACACAATGACGTCATTTTTGCTTGATTGATTTCACCTAATAGTCACTCACTTTGTAAGTTTTTACGATTATTATTATTATTATTTTGTTTAAAAGAAAGCAATTTCGTCTTAAAGGATTTTCTTTAATTGAAAAATAGACTGAAGGAAAAAAAATTCAATTTTGTAACAACAACAACTATAACATAAGAGGATTGATAATAGATAGGCTTTATATGACATCGAACAACAAACTTACTCAAATATTTATGAATTCATTAAAATCATACAAGCGGTGAGCGAGTGGAGAAGAGAACCCCCTCCCCCTCCACCCCTCCCCCTAAAGTCAATTATTTATTTATTGATTTTAGCTATACATCAACGAAAAGAAAAGCGGAGGCAGGAGGGAGCCAAAAGAATTTTATTTTATGAAAAAGAAAAAAAATTGTCTGTCTGTACTCCTGGGTACTTAATGGGTAATTAATGACGTTTCGGCCGCATGTTGGTATCAGGGCTTAAACATGAGGGTTAAAGAAAAAGTAATATATAAGTATAGTGAAAATTTAAATTTCCCCAAAAAGAGAAAAAAGCAAATTGATCTCATTTAAAAGAAATTAAATAATTAGCAAATTTAAATTAAAAATGAATTTTTCCCCAAAATGGCAATTTTGAATATTTCGGGTTTGAATTTCCAAAAACCCCGAAAACACTTTTTAGATATTTATTTAAGAAAGTTTTTAGCGAAGAAAGCAAATTGATATCTCATCTCATTTAAAAGAAATTAAGGAATTAGTAAAATATAAATTAATAATAAATTTTTCCCCAAAATGAGCATTTTGGGTACTTCGGGTCTGAATTTCAAAAAATCCCGAAAATACTTTTTAGATTATTATTTAGGAAAAGTTTTTAGAGAAGAAACCGTATTTATATCTCATTTCGTTTAAAAAAAAATTAAAGAATTAGTAAAGTTCAAATTAAAAATGAATTTTTCCCCAAAATAGCCATTTTGAATATTTCGAATCTGAATTTCAAAAAACCCCAAAAAAAAAAATCCCGAAAACACTTTATAGACATTTATCTAAGAAAGCTTTTAGCGAAGAAAGCAAATTGATATCTCATCACGTTTAAAATTTATTGTAAAATCAAAAAAATACCCATAAATGACCATTTGGGGTCATTAAAATTTGAACTTCAAAAAAATCCGTTCTTAAATGACACCTACGATACAAACAATCTACATGCCAAATTGCAGCATTCTAGGTCTTATAGCCATGATTGTAAGTCAGTTAGTCATTCAGTGACCCAATATTTTTATAAAGGTTCGATCCCACCGGGACCTGACTTGACTTGAGGAGTTGAGTACGGTGGCGAACCCAACACACTGCCGCCGTTACGGATTGAACGGAGCTACGTCATGCTCCTGATTCTGGTGGAGATCGTTGTTGGATCGGAAACTGCTCTCTGAAGTGACCGAAATGGCCGACTATTTTAATCAACTGTTTTTTCAGTTTCTTAATAAAGACATTTTTGGCAAACTGGGCCCATAACCTATTGTTAATTATTTATTAAAAAGAAAATATAACATAATATTTAATATTTATTTATTTTCAATATGATTTTTTTTTTTAAACAATTAACAACCAATAGACAAACAAAATATAATTAATTGTTATCATACAACATTTCAAATTAAATATACCCGAGTAAAAATGGTTAAAAATGATCGATGGACCCTGTGTATCCCTGGTGTAGACGTGTACGTATATGCCTGTGTGTCCCTCAAGGTTCACTATGCAGACCTTCTGCGGGCGGGTGTATCCCTCGATCATTTTTAAAATATTCAATTAAAAAATATTTTTTACTTAAAATTTGCAAAAAATATTTCTTAATATAACTTGAATTAGTTTTATTAAGTTGATTTAGAAATAAATTTTTGGAAAAAAATAAAGTATCCTTCAAAAGGAAAATTTTGTTTACAGCGACAACATATACCAAACAGAGATGGGAGATTACGTCACTCTACTCAAATTCTAGTGTGCGATCTACCCCAATTAGGACCCACCAGCAAACGCAGGCCAGGCCCCGGTGTGATCGTGACCCATAAAAATCAGCTTCAAAAGGAAAAGTTATTCGTCAAAACCGATATAGACCTTCCATCCACCAACACATATAAACGCTATTCCTTAAAATTCCCAAAAAAAAATCCCCTGGCTTATTTGTTTGATAAATTATCATTTCTATTTGAAATGACATGTGTCGTTCGTTGTGTCCTTCACTCAATTTTCCGTCCATTGATACGGGGAGTTTATATATGTACACGTATTGACGGATGGAAAAATCAAACAGTCTCTCTCTCTCTCTCTAAATTGATTAGCAACTCAAACAAATAAAAAAAAAAAAAAATTCAATGCAAATAGAGAGAGAAAGAGAGAGTATCATTTTCTAATTATTTTTTGCCCTTTTTATTTTATTTTTGTTTGTTTTATTTACCTATTTGATGTTTATAAAATTTTATTTTCCATCAATGTTTACATATGTTTATAGCGACATGTGACTCTTTGATTGAAATTTAAATGCGTGCGTGGGTGAGCGAAAGAGAGAAAAAAAAAGAAAAGGAACTTTAAACTTTTAACTTTTAATTTACAATTTTATTTTCAAAACACTCAAATAAAAATCTCCGCTGTAAAATTCTCTACACATTAAAAAAAACCGCATGAAAATCCGTCAAATAGTTTCAGAGTTATTGCATTATGAATTTTAAACATTTTAAATTAAATTAAATTTCACAATTATTTTTCTATAATTATTGATTTATATATTTCAATTTTAATTTCCGAATTAAAAAGAAAAAATTAAAATTAAAAAGTTGCCATCATTTTTCTATAACTAATCATATAAATAAATTAAATTTTAATTTCGAAATTTATATAGATGTAATTAAAATTTATTATTAAATTTTAAAATTAATTATAATCTCTTTTAAATCCCATAATTATCTGAATTTTATATAATGGTATTTATGGTAGTTTGTATAATGGTGATTATCTCAGAAAGTAGTGAACCGATTTGGAAAATTCTTTCACTATCGGATAACTGAAGTCATCAAGAATAACATAAGATATAAATTTAATATTTAATATTAAAAAACTTTAATATTTCATCGAAAATACACGGCAATTAATTATTTTTTTACTTAATTTGAATATAAAAATTTATCTTTTATTTTTTTAATTAAATTCTCATCTAATTATAGATAAATAATTAAAACTAGGTTAAGTTTCAAAGGGTTTTTATTTTTAGTTTGTGCTCATTTTGATGTTTCTAACTCAAACTAACCTAGTTATTTTGTGTCATAGCTCTGAAGATGACGTATTAATGTTGAAATAAATAATCTTTTGAAACTTAACCTAGTGTTATTTTTTATGGATTTTTTTTTTAATTGGCAGATAATTTTCCAGAGGGTCAAATTATTTCAGATTACGGATAAGTAGCTCCTCACAAATACAAAATTTTCCTTTTAGAAAGCATTGTGTTCTATCTTTATTACGAAAATTAAACCCAATTAATTAAATCTTTCAAATGAAAAATAATAAAAATTCGCATATATAGATAGGTATTTATAAAATACATAAAACAAAATAACAATTGTTTTATAATTGAAGTGAATGATTAAGAAAAGGTGAATGGTCCGCCGGAGGAGAGCTAAGCAGTTTAATTTCTAAAAGTTAATTTTTAATCACACTCTAACCAAACACTTTGTTTAACTAAAAAAATTTGACAAATTCAGAGATTTTTTTTTGTTTCTATATTATATTAGACTATATAATTAGACTATTAATTAAATTTTTTGTTGTCTAGAGAGTTTATTTTTCATCTGTTATCCCCAAAAAGGAACTTGTTATCCAAAAAAATATTTATATTTTTCCACTTTTATATTTTTAGTTTCAAAACACTCAAATACCGGCCTGTGAAATTCACTACACATTAAAAAAAAAAAAAAAAAACAAAGAAATCCGTCAAATAGTTTCGGAATTAAAGAGAATTTTAAAAATTGAAATTAAATTTCACAATTATTTTTCTATTATTATTTATTTATATTTCAAATTTTAATTTCAAATCCAAAACTTTATAAAAGAAAAATTAGAATTAAATCTTGCAATTATTTTTCTATAATTAATTTAAAATTGACAAATTGAGAGATTTTTTTTTATATAATTAATTAATAATTTTTTTTTATCTAGAGAGTTTATTTTTCTCAAATAAATTTTATCTATTATCCCCCAAGAGAGGTTAATTAATTAGAATGTAATAATGTGTGTTCGGACAATGCTTTAAGAAAATTAATGAACCTTGAGCTTGTGTGACGTCGTCGCCGTCGTCCGTTTGCCATTTCCAAAAAAAAAAAAAAAAAAAAAAAATGAAACAAAGCCTCTCTGGTTGACCCCTACGGAGAGAGAAATAAAAGATGGACTTGAGCCCTTCTAGGCGTCTTTTGTATTCTTTTTTTTCTGTTTTTGTTTCAAAAGGGAGAGATCATTGCCAGAATGACATTAATAATCGCCCCCCCCCCTACCCCTCTCCCTTTTCCGGTTTCTTTTTATTCCTTCCTTCCCTTTTGATTTTTTGTTTAAAAAAAAAAAAAATTAAAATGTTTATATTTTTTTAATAAATTAAAATTTAATTGAATTTATTAATTAAATTAAAAAAAAATTTATTTAACTTTAATTAGTAAATTTAAATCTTGCATTTATTGTTGAATTAAAATTAAATTTTTTTTTTTTTACATGCCAATTAGCGATATAAACTGCTCCAAGTGCAACTTGAAATTACATTTTTTACAAAGATATATGTGTGGCATCCTCCTCCCCCATATATGAATTTGTACGACGCCTTTACCATCTCGACTACTTTGTTAAGAATATCATACTTTTTTAAGCTACTTAAATTGGATTCATTTTTTTTTACTTAATAAACAAGTAGTACTATATGAATTTGATTTCACAAACTGGGTATATTAAAATTCAAACACGAAAGTATATGAAAATATACTTCATAGGGAATATATAGATAGCTTTTTAGAAAATATTTAAAAAAATATTCAAGGTGCCCCCCCCCCCCACCCAAGGGGGGGAGTAAGCTTCCCTGACTAGACGTGAAACCCGCCAAAGATGGACGATGCGGCTAAATAATAATTTTCATTGAAAGTTTATAAAATGAAAAGGAATTTCAATCATAAATATTTATAAGTGTGGGTTTATGGGATGCATTTGTAGAAAACTCGGCATCTCTCCTTTCATCTCTCTCTGGAATAGTCAAATGTAAATTTTCTATCTTTTATAACTACTAACTTGGGATAAACACCCACTGGCTTGATTTCAAAGAGACACTCTTAAAGAGGGGAGTAATCTCTATATAATAATAAAATTATTATAAAAAAAGAATAAATAAATAAATATGAAGAGAAACTATTAAAGTTTATATTTTGATTTATAAACAAATATTCAACTTTAATGAATTTACTTACGTTCGTGTTTTGTTTTATATTTCCGGTTTGGAATCTTCCCGCAATGACGTATTTATTCTATTCAAGAGTTGGATTCTAAACTCTGACTGTATGCGCTTGTCTATTAAATAATATTTTTATTGATAAACTAAGTGATATGATTCATAAAAATGGAATCATTATTATTAGAAAGTGTATTATTTCATTAATAAAAACATATCGCCTAGTTTATCATTTTAAATTAACTTTTCTAAAATTTATAAAAAATGAAATTTAATTTTCTACCACCGAAGGAAAAAATCTTTTGCCTGGAAGATAGGCAGTAGGCAGCCTAAATAACTTGGCACTTTCTCTTTCTCTTATAAATTTACTTGATGGTTAGTTGAAAAAAAAAAAATCGGTCAACTCGTTTCGCAGGGAATATCCAAAAAGTTCAAAATTAAAATCTTACAACAAATAGATTGGATATATATTATTTATTAGTAAAAAAGTTTAATAAAAATTTCTAATCTCGATTTTTTTTTTAAGCAAATAATTCTGATATGCTAGTACTAGTTTCGCAGCCCGCTTCCCGGCGGACCCCACCATGTATTATAAAGTGAGTCGATATATATCTTGGCTTCTTAGTTAAAGCCTAATTACTTTCAATTAAAGATAAGTAAATTTTATTTTAATTTTTTCAAGTCATTTCGGCTGCTGAGTTCTTTGACATTCAAAATTTTTTTCCGGTTTTCAGCACTGCTTGGCGTTGCTTAACAACACTGTTTTTGATGACTGTTCTTTCTGGCATTTTATTTATTTTGATTAACTAAATTTTTAGAATTTTTTAATTCTAAACACACGAAATGAGTTTTCTCAAAAATAAGATCAAACCTTAAACAACGCTCGTAAAATTCTCTATACATTAAAAAAAGCCCCATAAAAATCCTTCAAGTAGTTTCTGAGTTATAAAGAAAAAGAAAATTTAAAATTAAAATAAATTAAATCTCACAATTATTATTCTATAATTAATCATATAAATTAATAATAATAATAATTTTTGATTTTCAAGAATAAATTCCCTTCCATTTACTCAATTGTTATGAAATTTAGTCCTGGCAAATGTCTTGATTAATACCGCAGAGTAAGATTTGGTCCAGAGGATGCTGGGGGAAAATCGGAATTATTTCGAACTCATTTTTACCGCAAACAATTTTACTCCAAATTTTAATACCATCTTAACTAATAATTTGGCAAATTTCATCCTCCTCCGATGAGGGGTTCCGAAAATTTTTTATTCTTTGATTTTATATTTTTCTTAATTATTATGATATATAATAGCAAAGTTGAAACTTTTTATCACCAGTCAGAAATTTTTTTTTTATATTCTTTGCAATTTTAATAAAAAAAAATTAATCTTAAAAATGAATTGTTAGTAAAAGATTAAATATTTATATACTCTCTGTACTTAAAAATTTATATATTAAAAAAAAAAATAGTAATAATAAAGAAATTACTTCTTTTTTTTTGTAATATATAAAATAAAAAAAAAATTTTTACGAACATACAGAAGATAAATTTAATTAAATATTAAAAAAAATAATAATATTCTTTTTCGCTCTGTCTCTTGCTGCTATCCCGGAGGAAAATGACTTTATTAAATTCTCAATGTCTTTTTTTTTTTTTTAAATAAAATCACAAAAGGGAGAGAAAGAGAAAATAAAGGAAATATTTTATTAATAAAATTTAAAAAAAATCTATTATTAAGAAAATAAAAAGGTGCCTGTAATTAATTAAAATTTCAAATAAAAATAATAGTGAGATTTAATTAAAAGAAATTTTCAATTATTAATTAATATTTATTTAAATCTCGTAATTTATTATTTAATTAAAAAAAAAAAAAAATTAATTGGCTTCGCTTTTAGCGTTACTGCTCCAAGTGCAACATGAAATTTTTTGGACTACAAACATATAAGTGTGACATATCATTTTACTCGAGAGAACGTCTGCTTTCAGAATAAACATTCCAAAAAATCTTTTGTTTAAGGATGTGTGCTAATTGTATAAAAATTAATTTGAAATTCTTAATTTTTTTTAAATATTCAATTTGCAAGTTGAATTTAATTAAATTATCATCTAATTATAGATAAACCCTCGGGCCTAGGTGTAGTGGTTAGCGTACTGGCCATGTGTACCTCAGGTTCGCATCCCGTCCCAATAAAAATAATTTGAATTGGCTACCTATCAATTTAACTAGAGGGCCTAAATAGCATTCGATGTCGAAAAAGACCTTAAATGAAATAAAAAAAAATATTTATAAATAACACAAGGTTAGGTTTCAAAAGATTTTTATTTTTAGATTATGGGCATTTTGACCTTAATACTTCATCTTCAGAGCTTTGGGACAAATTGACTATTACATTTATTAACACTCATTTATTTTCATTCTAGATGGCACCACTGTATCTTATTTTGTTGCCATTTTTATTAAAATAAGATACAGTGGTGCCATCTAGAATGAATATAAATAAGAGTGTTAATAAATGTAATAGTCAATTTGTCCCAAAGCTCTGAAGATGACGTATTAATGCCCATAATCTAAAAATAAAAATCTTTTGAAAAAAAACCTCGTGTTACTTCTTTTATCTATAATTATATAATTAAATTAAATTCAAGAATGTTTCAACGGTGAATTCTTTGAATTTAGTTGAAACATATAATTCTATTTAATTTAAAAAATAATATCAATTGATATTGGAAAACACTAGGTGATATGTTTCAAATTTTTATTTTTTTATTTTTTATTTTGAGGTAATTCACTTTATGCGCATTAGATAGATACATTTAATAGTCAGTTTGTGCCAAAGCTCTGAAGTTGATGTATTAACGTTGAAATGCGCATAAGCTAAAATAAAATCCTTTTGAAACTTAACCTTGTGTTACTTCTTTTATCTATAATTAGATAATTTAATTAAATTTAACGGTAAATTCTTTGGATTTAGTTGAAAGATATAATTCTATTTAATTTAAAAATTAATATCAAATGATATTGGAAAACACTAGGTGATATGTTTCAATTTTTTTTTTTTTTATTTTGACGTAATTCAGAGAATTAAAAAAAAATATTATTTTCTTTGTACCGAATTCTCTGTTGACAATTTATTTTTTTTTCTTCACCCTTCTCTTTTTCTCGTTCCAACTAACAACTGCTTATTAGAATAAATGAAACCACAAAAAAAAGAAAAAAAACTATTAATTTAATAACGATTAGCATCGTTTTAAATTCTTTTTTGTTTTTTTTTTTTTGGTTAATATTATCCGTGTTTGAGTTAGAGGTATTATTATAAAGTCATTTTAAAACTATCTGCCTACCTTTTAATTTCCACTCGTCGTTGTTTACTGCCTCCTTTTTATAATAATAATAATAAAATTAAGATCTAATGAGAAAAAGATTGAAAGTAATTGAGTAGTGGGGGGGGGGGGGGGATAAAATGTTGGTCCAGTGCATTTTGAACGATGCACCCATTCAGCGGGCTGTGCAACTAGTCAACTCTCTTTTGTTAATGTAAAAGATTTTCATTTAAATTATTATAATAAAAGAATTAAATATTTTTTCTTATATATTTAACTAATTATGGAATTTTATTTGCAAGATTTAATTTTTTTTTTAATTTTCATTCTCTGGAACTATATGACGAATTTTTGTTTTTTTTTTTTTTCTTTTTCATTGATTTAGAGCAGTGTTTCCCAACAAAATTTTACTCAACGACCCCCGCATCATTGCCAAGAAACACTCAAATTAAAGATTAGGATATCTTCTATATATGATAGCACTAGGTTAAGTTGCAAAATGTTTTTATTTTTAATTCATGTTAAAAACCTTTCGAAACTTAACCTTGTGTTTATTTATTTATCTATATATAATAATACTAGGTTAAGTTTCAAAAAGTTTTGATTTTTGCTCATGTAAAGACTTTTTGAAACTTAACCTAGTATTATTATATTGATTATATTGATATATTGATTTTTGCTCATGTAAAAACTTTTTGAAACTTAACCTAGTGTTATTATACGTATATATACAGTATATATATATAATAACACTAGGTTAAGTTCCAAAAAGTTTTTACATGAACAAAAATCAAATAATAATACTATCAAATATAATAATACTAGGTTAAGTTTAAGAAAGTCTTTACATGAGCAAAAATCAAAACTTTTTGAAACTTAACCTAGTATTATTATATATAGATAAATAAATAAACACAAGGTTAAGTTTCGAAAGGTTTTTTAACATGAATTAAAAATAAAAACATTTTGCAACTTACCTTGTGTTATTTATTTATCTATATTATAATTAGATGAGAATTTTTCAACTAGTGCCAACAGTTCTATTCTTTGGATTTTAATAAAAATACTATTCTTAGATTGAGTATTCTATGATTGAAACTAAAAACAAACAAGGAAGTTCTTTCTCTCAATTACTTCTTCTCTTAATATTTTTTACAAGTAGACTTAAAATAAAATTCGATTTCATTGAGGCCGCCTATTGTAAGTTGAGCAGCTAGTCTATTAAAATTCAAAAGTAGAAATATTGATTTTTTTTCAGCATATCATGTATCTTTTGGATTTAATTACTTTGTCCTTGTCCTTTTAATTAATATCTCTATATCGAGGAATAATTGAAGGATTGCATGATGACGTCATTATTTCAAATTACAATCTCATTATTCAAAATTACAATAGGTTGAAAATAAAATAAAATTTTTTCTTTTTTTTTCGACCGGGCAGTTAGTTATTTACGTAATAATTAGACAAATTATTATTTAATTAATTTAATTAATTTAGTTATTAAAATAAACCAATTAAGTTGATTTTGATGTCATTAATTAAATTTTTTATATGATTAATTATTGAATAATAATTGTGAGATTTTAATTCCTTTTAATTTTTAAATTTCCGAAACTACTTGACCGATTTTTATGGGGTTTTTTTTATTGGGTAGAGGATTTCACAAGGTATCGGTATGAAATAAGAAGTGATTTTTATTTAAAACAATTCCCATAAGCCTATTAAATTGAGACTTGTTTGTATCGTAGTCGGTCTTCCCCTCCCCCCCGCCCCTTTTTTTTTCGTCGCCCCTCCTGAACCCAAGTGGCGAGTAAATCCGAGAAGATCTTTAAGGTGCTGAAAGTTTATTAACTTGAAGCTTAGACGGAGGATCTAGAGAAGAGGCAATTAATTAAAGCCACCCTTTAAAGGGGGACTTTATTATTATTATTATTATTATCCTTGTTTATTTATTAGTTTTTATTAACAAAATAAATCAATGATTTAACGCAATGTGCGTTTTTATAAGGACATTAACACTTACAAAAAAAAATCAAACACGGATATTAATTGAACTTATTTTAAATAAGTGATTTATTCATTTCTTAGTGCAAATAAAGTGAAAAAAATGGCGCACAGCAGACAATAATATAGGCCTATAATTAGTTGTCTTTTAACAGACACTTATTAATAATATATATATAAAAAAATTAAATTTAATATTTATTACAAAAAAAAAAATTTTTTTCCTCTTATATTTATTTAATTATAAAATATAATTTGCGAGTTTTAATTTCTATTTTAAATTTATATTATTCTATATGACGGATTTCATTATTTAGAGGATTTCTAAGGCTAGTTTATTTTTTTTTTTTTTTCAGAAAACGTTTCGGTCATGATTAATATTACCCTCAGAACTAAAAATTACAAAAAATATATAAATGGCTTTTTTTTAACGGGCACTGGATCAAATCAAAATAATTATGAATTAAAGAATAAAAAAATCAAAATTTAATACGTTTAATACGTACAAAAAAAAAAAATCAATAAATAAAATTTTTATTTAATTAATTATAATAAAATATTATATAGACATTTGCGAGATTTAATTTTAAATTTTTAATTCCTATATTGGCTCTGCAACTATATAACGGATTTTTTTTTCTTTTTCATTGTTTAGAGCAGTGGTTTCCAAACTTTAAGTTACCAGACCTCCCTAAAAAATATTTAATCGTCGCCTCCTCCCCCCCTCATCATTTTATAAAAAAAATTCAAATAAAAATTTTTATTGCTAAAAAATTTATTAATACAAACTATAATATTATTGATTATTATTATACTTAAGCAATAATTTAGAAAATTGCTCACTGTGGCTAATATTCGCGCCTTCCCTTAGACTCCCTAGGCTGGCGCGTCTCAAAGTTTGGAAAACGCTTGTTTAGATGGTTTTTTTACTCATTTCTTTGGATAGAATTCGGGAAAATTCTTTCTATAATAAAAAATATCATGTTATATACAACATTTTATAAACAAGAATTGAATTAAAAAACCCAAAAATAATTAAAAAATTCGAAGAGAAACACTAATGTAAACACCGTTATCTAGTAAACGAAGTTCAAATCACTTCTGGTGTGACTGGCGCACAGTACACAACCCTTCGATAAGAAAAAGTTGTGCACCGTGCTGGCCACACCAGATTTTATTTTCTTCCTCTATATATAGTTAATATATAGAGAGAAAATATTGGTTTCATGTCAAAAATTCGATGTCGAGATTTTGATGGATCTTTACGTTTTGAGGTCCCCTGTATCCAAAAAAGTGGTTTTCGCGACATGGTCTGTCTGTCTGTGTGTCTGTGTGTGTGTGTGTGTGTGTTCAATTTTAAGCATGAAGGAATTGAGCTACGAGGTTGAAATTTTATATTTAAGTTAAACACCCCCGGGACCGGAAAAATAAGCTTTTAATCAAAATCGGCCAAAGAGTACTAGTACTTTACTGATGTACTTTTTCAGTTTTTTTCGATTTTCTCAAAATTCGCTCTAACGATTTTGATTAAAATTCAAAAATCAATTATTTTTAGATGCTCTTTCAAATGTATATTCTCGTTTTGCTCTCAAAATTGTTTGAAGCACACTTTACTCTTGTGCTTCATAGAGAAGATAGGCGAAATGGTTGCCATGGTAACAAAATATAAATATTTTCCCATGTTTATAAATTTGACATCTTTAATTCTAATATATTGGCGGAAACTAAATTTTTGTCGACACAAAAAATCTGGTGTGACAAGCACAGAACACAACTTTCGATTACCGAAGGTAAGAGAAAGTTGTGTGCTGTGCGGCAGTCACACCAGATTTTTTGTGTCGAGATATATTTAGTCACCCAAACTGAATTACATCAAAGTTTAGTTCAAACAATTTTCACAAAATATTACTCATATACTTTTTAAAAAAGGCATCTAATTGAATGAATTATATGAATTTAATCTAAAAAAGATGCTTTCGTGCTTGGCGTAGTTGGTAACGCTACTGCCTTGTATTCCAAGGGTCGGGGGTTCGGATCCCAGGCAGTCCGATGATTTTATTTAAGCCATTTGAATACCAAATGAGAATATACATTTTAAAGAGAATGTAATAAATAGTTGATTTATGAATTAAAAAAAAAATCCTTTGAGAAAATCGAAAAAAACTGAAAAAGTACATCAGTAAAGTACTAGTACTTTTTGGCCGATTTTGTTTAAAGACTTATTTACACAAGGTCGGAAGGTGCCTAACTTAAATATAAAATTTCAACCTTGTAGCTCATTTCCTTCATGGTCAAAAATGTCCACACACACAGACCAATGTGAGGGACCCACTTTTTTGGATTCAGGGGACCTCAAAATGTGTATATCCATCAAAATCTCGACATCGAATTTTTGACATGATCGCAATACTTTCTCTCTCTATATATTTCATATCTACTGATCTAGTTTTATCTTTTCATATTTCAATGGTTTAATTGTCCTGAAATCTTTTCCCCTGTTGGCCCGAAACGTTCAATTTCCCTATCCTCTTTTTATTATTAAATCAGCCACAATTTCTAAGTTGATTCGAGAGAGAGAGAGAGACGCCCAAGAAAATTCTATTTTAGGATTTAGGGGCGGGGTTAAAATAAGGGTAGTGATGGTCACCCCCACACACACAGGATTTATCTTTTAAAACACAAACCGATCGTTTTCCTCAATGGGTGGAGCAAAGCTGATGATTCTTAAAAGCGGAAAATAGACTTAAAAAGGAAATTACACCACTGGAAGGGGGGAGGGGGGGGGGCGGGATTAAGGCTGTTTATTAAAGGGAACAATTTTCTAGGAAAATATACACAACCCTTTGTGGAGGGAATTTTAATTCCATCACCCTCTGGCGTGTTTTCTTTTTATTATATCAAAATTTGAGTTGAAAGATATTACTGTAGTTCTATCAGTGAATCCCAAAGTGGTCTATATCGACCCCCAGGGGTTGACGACGCGAAATGTAAACGGGAATACTCGATAGTCGATTCATCATTTTTACTTTCTCTTACCCTATATATGAAATATATAGAAAGTATTGCGATCATGTCAAAAATTCGATGTCGAGATTTTGATGGATATACATGTTTTGAGGTCCCCTGAGTCCAAAAAATTGGTCTGTGTGGTGTGTGTGTGGACATTTTTGATCATGAAAGAAATGAGCTAGAAGGTTGAAATTTTATATTTAAGTTAGGCATCCCCCAAACTCGTGTAAATAATTTTTTAAACAAAATCGGCTAAAAAGTACTAGTACTTTACTAATGTACTTTTTCAATTTTTTTTTGATTTTCTCAAAATTCGCTCCAAGGAATTAGTAATCATAATGTTAGAGAATAATTAATTTTTTGCCTTTAATTAATTAGCTACAACCTTTCAAATGAAATGGAATAAAACGCTTGTTTCCTATGGGCAGAACTAACGCCATCTCTTGCCGCTTAAAATAATCAGCTTCTCATTCGGCGTTTAAAGGTTTTTCTCGAGACTCGCCTCTTAAATGGATAAGTTGAATGTCAAAATATATA
>JAKCPI010026793.1:0-10506 GCA_023213315.1 Euborellia annulipes | reverse complement strand
CAGGTAGAAATTTATCTTAGTCGGACAAGTTATTAGCTTAGGAATTAGCTTTATTTAAGCTTAGAGTCTAAGATAGTTTTTTAAGCTTATTTCTTAGCTTATTATTAGCTTAACATTATTAGCTTATTATTAGCTTATTATTAGCTTATTATTAGCTTGTTATTAGCTTATTATTAGCTTATTATTAGCTTGTTTTTTAGTATTATTATTAGCTTGCTTAGTTTGCTAGTTTTCTAAGCTAATTTCAAGGTTCGTTTTTATCTTGGATATCTAGCTTAAAGCAACCTTGCATTCCATTGATACTATAAGGTTGTATTGTATTCGAATAAGTAATTACTTTTATCTTAAGGTACTGACCAGGGCCGGAGGCAAACCCCCCCCTCCATAGCACCTGCTCTTCTATCAAATGTATATAAAAAATTTTTAATTTGAGAAAAATCATTTTGAATAATTATTCTTAATAAATATAAATTTGGCAGAGTATCAGTATATTAAATAAAATTTAAATAATAAATTTTTTAATTACTTAGAATGAGTGTAAATAGTAATCTAATATTATTCTTGAATTTAACTCTTTTATTTATAATTTAAAAAAAAGACCTCCTGCCTACCTGGAAAAACCCAAAAAGGAAGCATTTGTAAACAAAAGAATTTACAGTTAGAGTGGACACAGGCAGCTTTGGTCAGGTTAGTCTACTCTAAACTTTAGGCCTGATAGATTGATTTTTTTTTAGAATTTAAATTTGTGTTTTAAAAAATTCGAGGGGTGCAAACTAATTTTTTAAATATCTCTTTTGCCCCCCCTGAAAGACGCTATTCATCATTTATGTAAGTATATTTATTACATATAAAATAAATAAGAAATAAGCTTAAATGATTAAATATTTTTTTTTAGATTTTTAGGTCCATTGCTAAGTGCTTGGTTTCATAAAGAATATAACATGGTGATTTATTAACTGCATGTTTTAAAAATAAATATATATTGATAAATTATGTGATTTCTCATTTTTTGTAAAAAGTGGACTTACACCACTTTCAAAATAAATGGTCCATATATATGTATTTTATATCTTTTGTTTGTGTTGAAAAAATATTTTAAATAAAAATTTTATTTTTTGCAAATACTTTTTTTTAACTCAAAATACCATACCTTGCCCTTAGCTAGTTTTGTTAGCTAATTCCAAGCTTATTTTAAGCTAATTTCAAGCTTATTTTAAGCTAACAAAACAACCTTTTGCCCTTAGCTAGTTTTGTTAGCTAATTTTAAGCTTATTTTAAGCTAATTCCAAGCTTATTTTAAGCTAACAAATCAACCTTGCCCTTAGCTAGTTTTGTTAGCTAATTTTAAGCTTATTTTAAGCTAATTTCAAGCTTATTTTAAGCTAACAAAACAACCTTATTTTTAGCTAGTTTTTTTAGCTAATTTTTAAGCTAATTCGGTAAGCTTGCTGCTAGCTTAGAAAAGCGTTACAAAATAAGCTTAAACTAAGCTAATTTTGTTAGCTAATTTTAAGCTTAAACTTAGAAAATTAGCTTAATATTAGCTAATTTTAAGGTTGAATTTCTACCTGGGCACCTGTCTCGAATTTAAAACAGATATTGCCACGATTATATTTAAGCGTGTAATTGATAGGATATGACCCCTGTCTTATTTCTGAGTTTAAAATAAAGAATGAAATAAGAATGTTTCAATGGAAGCAATTAAAAAGGCAAAAGACATAAATTATGACACTACTAATGAGAAGGTTGAATTTGATGCATTTTAAAGAGTTTGTTAATATCAGGCTCGATTTTACTATAAAATAACCGTAAGTCACCGCTTTCAGTAACACGAAACAGATTTCTCTTTTTAGTTACCAACATTGCTACAGTACTAAATTCAATAATTGATAAAAATGATTACAATACCTACGATAACAAAAATTAAATATTAATTTTTACTTTACTTTAGTACGTGATTAGCGTGTTTTTCTTTGCCTTTTTTAGACTATATTTTTTAATCTGCTCTAGCCCATTCTGCCCCATCCCAATGCCCCCTAATTTTCTTTGGGTCTTCTTCTGCCTCCCCCTCCTCTCCCCGAAAGTCTCAAACGCATACAAGTTAACGTTATCGCCCACATGGGAACGTTATCGCCCACGTTGAGAACCTATGATTTATACCATTTGGCAACCAAACAATTTAAATAAATATTCATTGGACCTGGGATCCGAACACGCCTTTGGCTTTTATATTGACATTTGTATCAAAACCTCTAGGCTCTCGGCCACGAGGGGAAGAGATCTATAAAATTTAAAATAATCATGATTTCTTTAATCAAATTTTGTCGGATATCGCATTCATAATTTATCATATCTAAAAAATAGATAAAATATTCTGAATAAATTATTTTAAGAGTTATGTTCTTAAACATTCTCTCTGAAATTTCTTTTTTTTTTATTTCAGATCCTAATTTGGTCCAAAATCGCTTCTTTGAGTCTCACAAGAATATTACTTGGCGGTCAATTAAATTTGCCACTGGGTAAGTAGATTTATTATATGTAAAAAAAGATACCTTAGAAATCTAAAATTTGATATATTCTTCTCATGTACCTATGTATTTCCGGTGAGTTCATATCTTGTGTTTTTTTTTTTTCCAAAGAATCCTTTTATCTGACGATGATAATATATTCTTTTTATAACATATTCCCTCAATATAGGAATAAAATAAAATAAAAAAATGAAATTTTTTTTTTATATATTTTATCCGATTTATACATAAATAAGAATATCTTGAATGGATTGTTTTTGAATTCAACTATAACGGCAGTCTATTTATTAAGAAAAATAAATCTGAAAATTGTGAAATTAAGTTCTTAGCAGTTTATTAAAATTGCCTCCAACAGACAGAATAATTTCTTTTTCTTTGTGCACTGTGATCATATTAAAAACTAGAATAAGCGGTCATTCTAATAAACAAAGATAATTCGTTAATAATGCACTTATTAGTATTAGTAAACGTTATAGGCATATATCAGAAACACTTTATTATACATCCTGCAACAATGATAATTTAATCTCTTTTTGTTTTTTGGAAACATCCTATGAAACTGATGCATTTAAACATTATTTTGAATGTCATACTTTTTTTTTAAACCAAACCCTCTCTGCCCCAATTTGGCCCTGTCAGCAGATGACTCTTTTTCCGAGGCCATTATTCCATGGCCTGCATGTCGGGGATAGATTCCCAACTCTCCTCTCTCTTTCTCTCGTATTTCAGACACTTATATAGCTTTTTTTTTCATCGCGAAATATAAATTGATAAAAACGCATTGGCATTTCTATAGAGTCAATCTTTTGTTCCTTCGCCCAACCCCAGGGGAACAACTTCTATAACAAATAAACAGAGATCGAGTGTCTCCACTGAAGTGGCCAAAAAGGACTGAAATCCAAGCAAGGGGGTCTCATGTTACTATAGGCCCTTTTATCTCTCACATATCTACTCCTCCATAAAGAAAATTGAAACTAAATCGTATGTTTTTGAATATAGACCAAAATTGCTTCTCATTTAGATAAAACATTTTCTTCCTTCAAATATATATGTTGTTTAGATTTATAAAGAGCTGCTTTTAGCGACTTATTTTGTCTCCAAAGGAATCGTAAAGAAATAGAATCTCTTGTCAATGTAAAATTAAAAATAATTTTTTAAAGAGAGTGGGTTGCCTATTGGCAGACATTTTTGAAATATTTTATTTATTAAGAGAATTTTTTATTAAGACTGAATTCTGAAGGAGGCTAAAATGATAGGGGTAGGCAGGATTTTTTTAAGAGGCTTGGGGAAAAGACTGAGTAGGCCTAGTTTTTTCCAGATGGGTGGTTTTAAACTAATATTAATTTTGCTGTTTTATTATTCACTTCCTTCCCCCTCCGCTATTCTATATATTCAAAGATAAATAATCTTTTAATCCATAAAAGCAAAATTATATTTTGGAATTTTTTAAAATTTATCTTTCATTTGCCAGTGATGGGAGTGGGGTTATGGTAAAGTCTTTAGTGGCCCTCGGGCCTTGGTGAGGTGGCTAGCCTGCTGGCCTTCTGTACCAAGGGTCGTGGGTTCGCATCCCGTCTCTATGCGACAAAAATTTATTTCAATTTAAATGGCTATCAATAAATTGAATTAAATAGAGGCGGGGTCTAAATGGCCTCCGATGCCGAAAAATACCTTAAATAAATAAAAATAAAGTCTTTAGTTTTGAAGGGAATTAGTAAATAATAATAATATTTTTTTTTTTTTAGCACTCACACTTTTTTCTCATTCACACTTACATCACACACACATACACACAGTATTTTCGGCAACTTAGGCCATTTAAGACTTACGATATCCGTCATAGAGATTAATATACATATTGGAGTCCAGGCATTCTTATTTAAGTCATTTGTTATCCAAATGGCTTAAATAAAATCATCGGACTGCCTGGGGTCCAAACCCCGTGACTTTTGGTTAGCACGCGAACCTCTACACCAAACCCCAAGGGGTAAACAATTATTCAATATAATATTAAGTATTAAACAATCATTGAATTTTGTATTTGGAACAGACGGATCTACAAGTGCAGGTGTGTTCGAGAGTGAAGCCTTGCCTTCCTCCTTTATAATTATATTATTTATTATATGCTCCTAAATTATATTTATCAAGTTTTGCTAAAATATTTTTGAAGATCGCGAAAGATTTTGATTAATAGCAAGTTTGTGAGTATTTCAATGCAATTATACTACATAAATTAACTCAGGGTTTTCCAAATTGGGACTAGGGCGCGAATATTAGCCACAGTGAGCAATTTTCCAAATAATTGCTAGTTTTATAAATAAAATAATAAATAAAAATAAATTAAAAAAAAATATTTTTATATAAATTTGTATTTTTTAGCATTAAATTAATAGTATTTAAAGCATTTTCGAGGGGGAACCCCTGAAATTTTTAAGTGTAAAAGGGGGGTCTCTGATTAAAAAGTTTAAAAATCACTGGCCTAGACAATACAGTAGAAACTAGATTAATACAATTTTATAAGGAAATAGTCAGGGGTCTTTATTCATTAGGGTTGGGGTGGAGCAATCAACCTAATTATGAGGGAGGGGAGCGTTGAACTATTCGGTTGATTCCTCCACATCCCCTTTGTAAAAATAATTTCGCCTTCCCTATTTAGAAATAAACTTTCTGAGAATCCTTCAAAAAATAACCGAAATAGATCTAAAATGTAGCAGATTAAGCCCTCTTAAAAAAAAAAAAAGAAAATTAGTTGGATTATGATAACAATCTGCAGAACAAACGCAAAACTAGCTGATAATGAAAAGACTTACTACTAGGGATAAAGAATGACGATGACACGTGTGTCTTCAATGCGGGTATGTGGGTGGGGGGGGGGTGTTTTTTATTTCTTCTATTGGTCATCGAATATCGGGTAGAGAGTGAAAGAGGAAGAGAGAGTTTTCACCACCACCAACCAACGGCACGTGAGACCACCATCCGGTTCTTTCACAAAGTTAATTCACGATTCTTGTTAAAGTTTCTCTAGAGCAACGCCCTTTTTTTTTTTTTTCTCCTTTCTCTCTTTTTCTCTCACTCCTTTTTATCGTCTGTTGTTTCTTTCCATCGGTTTGATTGCATGACGAAGATTCGCTGTCGACGTTTTCGTTGTCGTCGATGTCCCTCGTTCGTTCGTCCTCGTCGTTTGTTCCTTGGGGAAGGAGGCTTTTATTAATCCCAAAGTCGTCTTCTATCAATGCAAAACATATAATAATAATTATTATTTTTGAATACGTTCATTTAGATACGGAAATGTATGGATGTTAGGGGAACGAATAATTTCATTATATATAATAGTTGATATTATTCTGGAATTTCAATTCAATTGACGTTACCATAAAATAAAATTCTATATTCAAATAAAAATTAATTTCACTATATAAAATATTCTAAATGAAAAAAATAGGCAATCAAGTTGCAAAACCTTCTCACTCTTAATTTTTAATTCTACTAAAATAATGGAAAAGATAATGCCAGCATTAAACTATTTTTTTAAATCATAGGTTCGCCTGGAGGTTAGGCAACCAGTAACCTAAACAAATGAAAGGATAAAGGAGAAAAAGAAACTCCACCTCCTTCACTCCCACTTGTGCCCACATAGTGATGTTCATATTTTTCTATTCGGTCTGAAGTAGTAGGCGGAGCTTTAAGCTCTATTCCTTTTTCTGGTGTGTATTCAGAGGAGGAGTTAAACATCTCCTTGCTTCTTCTCTTTCGTTTCTCATCCCTTACACTTCTGATTGCCTAACCCCAAGGCGTTCTCTTTATTAAAAAAAATCTGGTGTGACTGTCGCACCAGATTTTTTAGCCAAATAGTTAGTAAAAAGTCTGTTTTGGCAAAAAAGTCGCTGTCAAGTTTAAGAATTAATAATATGAAAAAGTAAAAGAAATACAGCAGCATTGAAGCATTGTACAATTTCTTTTGATAACTCTGACGTTGTATATAATTTTAATAATTTAAATAATTTTCGAGACCTATTGATTTATTTCGAGATATTGATATTTATGAATACCTCAATTCGGATTTCACTAAACACTAAACTACTCACATATTTGTTAAATACAATTTTATATAATCGAACTGAAAAATACGATTGACAAATAAATATGAAATGAAAAAGAAATATGAACAGATTTATGCTGAGGAACTTTGACAGATGAAACAATTTAATCTATCCCTATTCGTTTTATTAATTATGTATTATTGGAGGTAATTTTAAGCAATAAATTTCTAGTTTTATTGTAATTTGAAATTAATTTAGTCCCTTGTGGGCGAAAACAATGGGAATCCTTAATTAAAGTTTTAAGAAAATCTTAAAAATTCTCAAAGTTCAAAGGCGATGGAAAAAATATGACCCCTATGGATAAGGACCACCCTAATATGCATATTAAGATAAGAGGAAGGAAAAATTAATTAATTTTTTTAAATATTTATTTTGCAATAAACGATTGTATTATTTAATTTTTATTTTTATGAAGGAAGGGAAATAAATGTTCACTCCAAAGCTGTTTGGGAGTCATTTGTGTGTATTAAAAAAAAAAGTATGAGCATAAAAGTCCCTTTTTCAAAAAAAAAAGTCTCCGACAGGCAAAAAGCTCAAAAAAAGTCACAAAAGTCGTTTTTGAAAATCTCAAAAAACGTTCCTTTTTGTGAGTGAGATCAGTGAAGAAAATCTGGAAAAGTCTCAAAATTGACAAAAGTTGAGACTTTTTTTCCGCTCTCTAATTATAAGTAATAATTTTTATCTTTCATTAGACGTCTGCGGCCCAGTTCCAATCAACCCGCGGCCCACAAGTATCCCGCGGCCGACGGGTTGGAAACCGCTGCCCTAGAGTATTACACATCTTTACAATTTTTTTTTTCAACTGAGTTCAATTGAGATTGTCACAGATGTAACAACCTTTGTAATCTTAACTGAATTGTACCTGAAGAAGGCCACAGAATGAGTGGCCGAAACGTTGTAATTTTTGCAAATAAGCCACAGTTAAACCGAAAATCTAATTCTTTTACTAACATCTTTACAAATCTTTGCTTGAGGGGAATATTTCATTCTATATTCAAATTATCTTTAGTAAATACATATTTTTTAATAAAATGATAAAATTAAAAACTATTTTTTATTATCATGTTATATTTTATCGACTATATAATTAAAATTTGTTACGAATAAAAAAAAAAAAAAAAAACTCCTCAGTCATCAGCAAAAGGGAGAGAATGAAGAGAATTTAATAACTTGATTCTATAAATAAAATCTTAATTTCCTTTTTGGTGTAATTTATCGCCTCATTCCCATCTTCCTCAATTCCATTTGTAACACCTCAAAAATAAAGACAAAAAGATAAAGATTAAATTTCATAATTTACATTTTAAACGTGTATTACAATATTATTATTAATATTATTCTAGTATGATCACTATTGAATTTCATATAAAATATTTTAATAAGCGAATATGAAACCGAATCAATTTAAAATTAGGGAATAAAGTGGAGAAGCGTTGGGGAATGAGAGAAGAGGACTAATAGAAATATGGAATTAGAGTGAAATTTTAGTTATTCATTTGGGATTTGCATAATTAAACCAAAAAGGATATATCGAATTGCGAAAAACAGAAAGGCTACGCCTCTCCATTACATATATGAAGATTTGCATTCATTAATTTAGATATAAAACATGTCTTTAGCAAATTAAAAAATATATACAAATTCGTGTGGAAAGGGAATAAATAAATGGTATAATTTCGATTTAATTATAGGGTCTTGTTCGCTACAACATAGGTTAAGCTCTTACTTAGTTGATATTGTTTCGCTTATCTATAAAAGTATTTAAATTATAGTGGCTACTAATTAGTTTAAATGTTCCAGCACTGTTGTAGTGTCTGCCTCTTGTGCTTGGGGTCAGGAGTTTGTTTCTCGTTCCTAGCGACAACGATTTATTTCATGTGAAATGGCCTTCCACTAAGTGAAATAAATAGAGATGGGGTCATGTGCCGAAAAAGCATTAAATAAAAAAGGTTTTAATAATAATGCGTGTATCTCTATATAAATTTCGAAAAGCAATAAAAGCACATTTTTATAATCTCTTTTTACTCTTCAAACTAATTTTACTTAGGCTACTTTTTTTTTTAAATTTATTTCCTGCTGTCGACTGAAGCCTTTCAGCCCCACATATTTTTTTTTTTTTTTTGTTTATATTCAATTTTTAAAGTGAAACTTTTTTCTTTTACATTTTTTTATTTTTTAAGATTAATATTAAAATACAATTTAAAAAAAAATACATTAATATAAAACTAAATACTACAAAAAGTTTGCTTAATATAGAATATAAAATTATATCAGACATTAAGATATTAACTAGGCCATTTGGTACAAAATGGCTTAAATAAAATCATCGAACTGCCTGGGTCCGAACCCGCGACGTTCGGTATAGAAGGTAGGCACACTTCCAACTAGACCAAGCCCGTAGGCAAAATGTGTGTTTGATTGGGCAAAAATTAAGATCAACAAGGAAATTACCACTCCGAATGTAACTTTTAGAAAAGTTTCGGTCTTGTATTAATATTTAAGACCAATTTTCATTCATAAGATTCATTTTGCTGACCCCTGCATGCTTTCCATCCACTATAGCCACTACATTTAAAAACTAATTCATATGAATTTTTATTTAGTCACTGGAGATGTCCAATTAAAAAATATTTATGAAAATTTAAACAGGGATATACACGACCACACCAGGGACACACAGAAGATCTAAAGTGACCAGAAGAAAAATGTGTCCCTGCTGCGGGCGTGTGTATCCCTCAGTGTCCCTAAAGGTTCACTATGCAGACCTGCTTCGATCATTTTTAATAATTTTTACTCGGGTTGAAAAACTTAGGGAACCAAAAAATGGAAAATCAAAGCTAAGCCTGGCAAGAAGAATGGCCAACAACCACCAAGAAAAATGTTCTTAAGCAACGGTGAAAATCGGAATATGTGGTCCCCGAAAAACAAGACCATTGAACACCCGTCCGAAGCCATCAATATAATTGTAATTTAAAGAATTTAATAAAAATTTATAAAGTCAAATGGCCCAGCAGCCGAAATGACTTTAAAAAAATAAAAGCTAATTAATTGCTAACAATGAAATAATTGATAAGGGCAAGTGATAAAGAGAGTGCCAAAGAAAGGGCCCGGCTTAGGCGGACTCGAGCGAATAGTCCGCCCGGCCATAGCCTACCTATTGTAATTTCTTAAAAGATTTATTTATCCAAAGGCATCGGTCAGTAAATTTCTCCCATGTCACTAGTCAATTTTTTAAATTACCCTATTAGGCCACTATCTTATTTCGCAAATGATTGATTCTAAAATAAAAGATTTCTTAAAATTTTAAATCAAGAATTTATTTTAGGAAGTAATAGGATGAACAAATTTATTACTGAGAAGCTCTCATTTGTTGAAACGTTTCAGCTTTAATTATATGTCGCTTTCATCAGACAATTTGGAGAGTGACGTTATATAATTAAAGCCGAAACGCAATTTACAGATGAGAGTTTCATGGTATTAAAAAGCTTCATCCATTGGCCGCTTTCATGAGGAATTTTGCTATATAATTAAATCAGAAAATGCTCCGTCAACTCTTCGAATTTTCCGATTTATTTATACCGAAAATTTATTCATAATAGTTCTTTCAAATCATATATCGATTCTATACTTATTTATTCAGTAAAATAAAAAAATAAATAACATTAAAAATCCCTTCTTCGGAATGGATATGGAAATTGGCAACACACGTTTTTATTCATATACATGTAAATAAATACATTTGAGTGAGTCATAGAGAGAGATAGATAGATTCTTTGTGACGTTCGTTCTCTTGAAATGCAAAAAAAATATTCATTCATATCTTGAAACATATTTTCTTTTTCTTGACAGCACTAAGGAAAAAATAAATTTCGTTGTAT
>JAKCPI010026792.1:0-102882 GCA_023213315.1 Euborellia annulipes | reverse complement strand
AATTCAATGTCCAGATTTTGATGGATTGGCCGATACACGTTTTGAGTTCAAAAAAGTGGATCCCTCAAAATCGTCAAATGATCAAAAATAAAGTATGAAGAATTAGGTTGAAATTTTACCTATTATAAACTTTTGTATTATAAAGCTTAAATATTGGCTTGGGTCCTATGAGGGGGGAGGGGGGTTTGGACCCTCACCGCATGTGGCTACGCCTATGATCGGAAAGAATTTTACAAATAGGTTACGCTTTTTTATAATTTTTTTTTTTTTTTTTTTAATTTGAACGAAAATTACAAATAATTGAAGCATAAGTTTTCATTAATATAATATTAGCAAACTTAAACTCTTAGCCTTTTTTTCAACCATTAAAACTGAGTGGAGTAGGTGAAAAATTATAATAATTTTTATACTAATTGCTTTTTAAGAAGACATTGAACCAGTCAGAAATGAATCAAAGAAGAGGCCCAAGTTCAAGTACAAAAGTGATTCGCGTGTTGCACTTTAAGTGGAAATTTTACCTTTCTACTAAAGATTAAATTCACTTCTCTTTCTAACTTGGATTTCAATTCGGATCCAGAGATGTTAAAATAAATAAAAGTAAAGCAATAGCTACTCATTTAAAAAAAAAAAAAAATTCATTTATACTTTTGAAAAGAAGTTTACTCGAAATAACCTTTTGGTCTTGCAAGATTCAAAGTAAAACAATTATTTGTTTTTTAGCTGGAATTTATTTTTGCTACTGTTGTACGGAATTGCAGTTTCGGAAATTCTTTCAACTCCTGGGGGGGTGACTCCAAAATTGTAATTCTGTACAGAAACTCGCAAAAATAAATTCTTTCAACTCCTTCTTCAGGCTCAGGAGTTGAAAGAATCTCCGAAACTGTAATTCTGCACAGAAACATTCGCAAAAATAATTTCCAGCTAAAATCAAATAATTGTTTTACTTTGAATCTTTCAAGACCAAAAGGTATTTTGAGTAAACTTGCTTTCAAAAGTGTAATTAATTGATTATTTCGAACAATCCAGTTATTTAAAAAAAAACTTTTCACAATTGCCTAAAGTTATTTGGATAAGCCTCTCACTTAATATTCTATAAAATAATATCTATAACACTTAGCATCGATCGGATTCCATAAGCTACTTGGAATTTTTAAAAAGAAAACAAAAATAATTTTGTATATGGCGCACCGCAAAAATAATACTCACCATCTATAACTAGTAGTATTTCGAAAATGACTTGACTATAGATAAGGGCAAATATTTGAGTACCCGTAATTAATCAGTAAAAAGCGACAGAACAACTTTTTCTTTTTTTTTTTCTTAAATTAAAGTCAAAATTTTTAACATGATTCCTAAATTCTTATAAATTACAAGAAAAAAAAATTCGAAGATATCAAAAAATAAATTTTTTCAAATAAATAAAATCTAACCTTGGATTTAATGTCAGCCTGCTTCTCGTTAACGAACTTTAAGGTTTTTTAATTAATTTTTTTTTTTTTTTTTTTTTCTTTTGAAAGGCTAAATCTCGACTAAAAGCTTATATAACAAAATGGACGGGGCTAGAAATGTAACCGCGACATGATATATTGATGCCGAATAAAAAAACAGGTTAAGAAGAAAAAGAAGACACTAGATCAATTTTCAGCATCGCTCTTCTTCTTCTTCTTTTTCTTCTTCTCAAGCCTCAATTAAGTGGAAATCCGAAAGAACTATTTTTTTTACCCGCTCGTTAGAAAAATTATTATTTTTGAAATATCACTAAAAATAATTAACTCAATTTATTGTGAAATAGTAAGAAAATTTTTTTAAATTCGTTTTCAATTGCATCATATTAAAATATAAATGAATTAAGAAAAATAATTAACAAATTAAAAGAAAAACAAGTTCGAGTAAATATTTTTCGAAGAGATCTTCATTTAAATTTAACAAGATATATTTTTTGTGAATTTTTTCTGGTTAAGGTTTAGTCGAACCCAAGATCTCTAGCTTAGTGTGTCTTATTTGTACCAAACACACAATCCTGATTGAACCATAATTGATCTCATTACAAAGTTAGTTCAAAGAGAAAATTTTTAAAGTTGATCTTTCGCCGCAAAAATAATACTAACATTGGGGGAGGGGAAAGAGAGGGGGGAATTTCTCTTATTCTTTATTAAAATTTATCGGCCTTAATAAAGAATAAGAGAAATTTTGTTTTTCCTTATTAAAAACTGCAAACCATCTACCTAAACCTGGAATCTGTGTTAAGCGCTTAGATTGAACCACCTAGTTTGAGATCCTATGAAATTAAATATCAATGAAATTTGTTCATGGAGGAAGCCCATCCGATAAGGTTTTTTAATTTCATAAGCCGAGGTTTAATATATTTAGAGTACCTATTTTTATTTCTTTCAGGACTTTGGACCAAAACAAATTAAAAAAAAGCTTTTATCGATTCGTTCGTTCGCCTTTCAAAATATTAATATTTACCTAAAGTAAATAAATCATCAAATCTTTATTCATTCTATGTTTACTTGGGAAATGAATCCTAAATTATTCAATTTAAATATTAATATGTATTTAAAATTTGAACAAAGAAATTGTCCAAAATGCTATTTAAATTTTAAATTAAACTATTTACTAATAAATTGGGATTCAAATTTAGACAAGTTTTCAAAAAAAAAAAAAAAATAAAATAAATTAATAATAATTCTTTCATTTAAAGCCTCAAAATTTGAGGTTTGAGGTACTACTGTATCATGAGATGTACTGTACTACTCTGGAATTCTCGATTTATTGGATACTACTAAGGCATAAAATAAAAAAAAAGTGAAATGTGGGTTAGGCCGTTCTGGGGTATATCATCACATTAATATTATTTAATTAAATAGAATATGGTAGAATAAAATACCAACTAATTAAGTATAATTATAGAGATTCAACTTTCTCTCAATAAAATTGTTCACTGAGATGGGTGATTAATTTTTCCCGAAACTCTGAACATTCACAGAGAATCGAGAGTGTTTTATTTTTGACTGTCTCACTTCCACATCATTCCATAATATATTTACACCATTAAATCTCATTAACTTATTTATATTATTTTTGTAATTATATTAATGTTTTTATTAAAATTTTCTTTATTTTCCAATTTTCACCTGCCTCTGCAATCCTCACCACCTGGACATGGGCGAAACTAGGGGGTCTCGAGGGGAGAGGGCCTCCTTCCCCCAAAAGTCCCTACTGGACAGTAAACTCGAAAAAAACTGAAATAGTGCATCAATAAAGTACTAGTACTCTTTGGTCGATTTTGTTCAAAAGCCTTGTCACTTGCCAGGGCGGCCTAACTTATATATAAAATTTCAACCTTCTAGCTCTTTTCGTTCTTGAGATATTTTATCCACAGTCACACAGACAGACAGACCATGACGCGAAAGATTTTAAAACCACTTTTTTTGACTCAGGGGGCCTCAAAACGTGTATATCCGTCAAAATCTCGACATCAATCAAATTTTTGACATGAATCCAATACGTACTTTCTCTCTATATATTAACATATATAGGTAAGAGGAAGTAATAAAATATGTTTCTAGGAGATAACAAAATGTTAAAAGAAAGGATTTTACGCCTAGTCGATAGGCATCCCATTTGAAGCTAGCGCATACAACACAGAGAAGCTCGAAGCTTGTTCAGAGAATTTCACAAATAGGTCTACATATTATTTTGTAAAATATAATTTCAAAATTTCTAAGCCTTCTGTGTTAAGGGACAGACTTGCAAATAAAAATATATTAAATTTCAAAAAAATATTTGAAAATTAACATTTTTTTAGCCTAAAGATTTCGCTTTAATGAAGAAAATTTATTTTCTGAGGAGAATCTTTTTTTCGATTTTAATCATTTCATTGAACCCGGATTTGATTAGAAGATAAATTTTGCGACCGAAGATAATTTAAATCTTGGATATTTTAAAAATAAACAAATAAGCGAATAGATATAATGCTTTTTTTATTATACCGTTTAAACATTTTTTTTAAACTTAGCAAACTTCGGCGGGGACTTTGTATAGATATTCGAGAGGTACGTATATCTATATATACAATATATAAAATTAATCCGTTGATGAGGCGGGGATATGAATCTAATTGCGTTTGCGGTGAACACCTGCGAGGACTTATTTCAATATTAATGTTTTGCAATGCAACACTTTAATAAATTTGATACCGCATTAACAGGTATAGCCACGATCAGGTTTCCGCCGCTATAAAGCCTTAACGGAAAACAGCATGGCGGCATGGATATGTGGCCACAATAGAGGATAAGTTAACACTCATAAAAAAAGATGTTCTTGAGAAAGAGTGAAAAAAATTATCTATTGAAAAATGACTTTTAGTTATGCACTTTAAGCTGTTTAGGGTTACAATAGCCGTGTACACTTTATCGCCAGAGTAAGAATGGTTTTAGAATATGTGATTCAATTCTTTTTGAAACAAAGCGAATTACGAAAACAATGAAACATCGAAAAAAAGAGAGAGTTTTAGAATAAAATTAAAAATTATTTAAAAATTCTATTTGAATGTAATTCGTGACTGAGTCGTGACTGGTCCGGGTTTGAATCCTAACTCAAAATAATTCATTTGTCAAAAAAAAAAAATATTTTTTTGGGTTCAAAGTAAAGTTAGTGGAACTTCTCCTGAAACAATCTAATATTCAATTAAAATTTATCCAGCGCTAAATTCAAAGGGCGAATCACTTGACTTTCTCTTACCAATATATATATATATATAGTGAGAAAGTATTGGATTCATGTCAAAAATTCGATGTCGAAATTTTGATGGACGTTTTGAGGTCCCCTGAATCAAAAAAAGTGGTTTTCGCAACATGGTCTGTCTGTGTGCCTTTGAACAAAATATCTCAAGAACGAAAGAGGTGGGTAGGAGGTTGAAATTTTATATTTAAGTTAGGCACCCCCATGGGACGTTACACGAAGCTTTTGAACAAAATCGACCAAAGAGTACTAGTACTTTACTGATGCACTTATTCAGTTTTTTTCGATTTTCTCTAAATTTGCTACAACGATTTTTTTTTTAAATCAAAAATCAATTATTTTTTTAGATTCTCTTTAAAATGTAAATTCTCATTTTGTCATTGAAATCTTCTGACGACCACTTTACTCTTATACTCCATAGAAAAGATAGGAGAAATGGTTGCCATGGTAACAAAATATTAATATTATTTTACATCTTGAAAATCGAATGTACCCTACTGACGAAAACTAAATACATGACACAAAAAATCTGGTGTGACAAGCACAGTACACAACTTTCGATTACCGAAGGTGAAAGTTGTGTGCTGTGCGACAGTCATACCAGATTTTTTCGGCATCGGATGCCATTTAGATGTCATTGAAATCTTCTGAAGACCACTTTACTCTTGTAATCCATAGAAAAGATAGGAGAAATGGTTGCCATGGTAATAAAACATAAATATTTTCCCATAGCCTACTTATAAATTTTACATCTTGAAATTCAAATGTACCGTACTGTCGGGAACTAAAAATATGTCGACACAAAAATCTGGTGTGACAAGCAAAGAACACAACTTTCGATTACCGACGATAAGAGAAAGTTGTGTGCTGTGCGCCAGTCACACCAGATTTTTTTTTGTAAACACTCACACTTTTTTTCCTATTCACACTCACATTCACACACATACACACAGTCTTTTCGGCAACTTAGGCCATATAAGACTATAGAATTTTTCTGTTTATAAATATTGCCTCTTGAATTCAAATATGTCGTACCATATTGTTGACACAAAAAATCTGTGTGCGAACAGTCACATCAGATTTTTAAGACATAAAAGTGATTAATTCTCCTTCGAATGTCTTGCAAGTTCATTCAAGTTTTCTTAGATAAATAAACTTCTTCAAATACGTATTTAAAATGAAAACAACTTTTTAATTGAAGTGTATTTACAATTTGTAACTTATAGAGAGCTCTCAACCAGCTCGCTCACACTTTAAAGACACATTTAACTGATTTACAAAATTAAATCAACATAAAACTCTTGACTCGTGAGGCAATGGCTACTGGTCAGAATCTGAGTTCTCTGATGTTCTAATATTAAATAAATTAAATGAACCAATTTTTTTTTTTAGCTTTTAACATTTAAAAGTTTTTCATACAATATTTTCATAAAAATAAAAATTGTAATTTATTCATTTACTCTCTTTGTTCACTTCTTTCTTTGTTCAATACAAATATTTATTATCTATTATATTCGTCACCCAGTGACTAATAATTATTTTTTTTCGAAAAGGTGTAAATTTAAATTTTCTCTCAAGTCATTTCTATTTTTAAATTTTTTTTTATCTTTTTCTTTTCTTTCTAAGTTGATTAGAATAAAATTAATATTTGTTGGTTGATTGAACTTTCTTTATTAAAATAATATAAATTTTTTCAAATAAAATCTGTTTAAACTAAATTTATTAATTTCTATTAGTAGTACGATCATGTCAAATTCATACACGTTTTGAAGTCCCCTATGTCCAAAAAAGTGGGTCCTGCAGATTGGTCTGTGTGCCTGCGTAGACAATTGAAGCATGAAAGAAATGAGCTACAAGGTTGAAATTTTATATTTCAATTAGGCACCTCCTTGAGGTAAATAAGCTTTTGAACAAAATTGGCCAAAAAGTACTAGTGCTTTACTGAAGTACTTTTTCAGTTTTTTTCGATTTTCTCAAATTTGGCGCTAACGGTTTTAATTAAAATTCATAAATCAACTATTTTTTAGATGCTCTTTGAAAAGCATATTAGTAAAATTTTTCGTTGATAATTGTTTGAAGTACACTTTCTTGATGTAGTATTTCTGATTTTTCAAATTCATTTTTCAGCTCTTCCTTCCATTGAGCCAATGTTAAATCCCTAATAGGATTTGCATGTATATTTCGATTCAAAAAGGTGGTTCTATGAAAATTTTGAATCAATTGACTTTTTTTTTACTTATGAAAGTGATCAAGTTTGGAACTAAGGTGCAATGGGAAACTAAAAAACCTGTCTGCCTGCTCCTGTCATTTTTTCCTTATTATTTAAATACAACAGCCACTTTAACCTTTAACTTAAAATATATCTCGACACAAAAAATCTGCTGTGCGAACAGTCACACCAGATTTTTTCTTCAACTTTACCCTGAGGGGTTATTATCCAAACCTCTCTCTCCCTTTAACTTCAACCTTGTTCATAAATCTTCTTCTTCTTCTATCTTTGCCTTAATCAGGTGCGGGGTCGGCGGGAAAGGGGTCTGAGGAATGGGTTTTCTACGACAGGAAGAAATAGAACAGGCCGGCCCGTCGCACGGTCTGGCGCCTGTTGAAAATATAAAAGGAAGGGACAGACATGTTAAGAACAGAAGGACTGCCATTCCCAGCTCGGGTAGCTCGTGGTCGCCATCCACGTACCCACAAGATGTGGGCCCCTGAGCTTAACCTTGTTCATAAATAAATATGTAATTTTCTTTAGAATTATAAAGCAAATCAAAATATTTAAAAATTCCCTGACCTATTTTTATTTAAAATCTATAAAAGACTATTTTCATCACTATTTTATGGTCCATGAGTTTAAAATAAGAGAAGGGTTATACTAATATAGCAAAATACATTCTACTAGATGAAATTGGGATTTAATTTAAACTGGCAATAGGCTTTTGCATTCACTGTACCTTTGCAGATGGAATTCTTGACGGATTGTCATCTTGTTTGAACTAGGCTCTAGGCTCTGTTCCTCGTCGGAGAACCAAGATAAGTGGCTTGTTTGCAGCCTGGCGGGCTCGTGGGAGCTGCCTTAATCGCACAATTGTTCCAATAGCGGCTGCCGTGAGAGGAGCCGACAGACTATTTATTATTTTGATAATAAAGTCGTAAATATTGCAAGCCCTGGGCTTAGGTGCTCGCTCCATCTCGCCTAGATGTTCTACAAAAAGGTGCCGGTAGAAACAATGTCATAAAAACATTTTTTAAATTCCATAATTCAATCAAGCTATTCATAAATATACTTATTTAAAAAAAAAAAATTTTGTATTGGTCCATATTACATTGTCAAGTTTGATTGAAAAATTTTATTCAATTATAATTATATTCAAATTTCACATTTAAAAAAAAAACTGTTTTTTTTTTTTTATTTTCCTCATCAACTTTATAATAGAACTCGTTTCATAAGAAATCTTGATTATCTTCATATGAAATAACGTAATATGTTTTTATTTCTACCTGTCTCTCTGTCAGATGAACTAACATTTTTTTTTTTTTACCCATTAAAAGCAAAGGAATTTTTTTTTTTATTGAATTTTCATAATTTGGATTATTGTATTTGTCTAACAAGAGTAGAATGAATATGTTATTACATAATTCTCTGATTTCTTTTATGATATTTAAAAAATAATATATTAAAGGGTTATTTAGAAAAGATAAATATTATTTTTTTTCTAATCTCTTTTAAAATGAAAATATCATATTTAAATTTCTTAAAGCCGGAAAAGCTAACAAACATGTTTATAAGGCTTATAAATTAATTTGAAATTGTTTATTAAAATATTCATAAATTTAGCGTAAATTGATTTTAATCAAATAAAAAAAAAAAAATCGATCATCTAATAAATAACTTTGCTCTTGGATGTATCATTAGAATCCCTGACTTTAAATATCTTTAGATAAACTTAACTTTTATTATTATTTTATTGATATAACGATTTTCAATACCAGCAATGCAGGCTTTTTGGCCTTATACATAATTAATATTTAATATTATTAAAATTTAAAATTATAACAAAAAAAAAAACTAAAAAATCTTTTCTTCACCCTTTTCATCTTTTCCTCGTCTTTCTTAAAAATATTTTTTTTGTCTAGATGACCTTACATGCCGAAAAAGACCTTAAACAAATTAAAAAAATTAAATTTTTAATTTCAAATTGTTTTGTATTATTAGTAAAAGAATTTGATTTTCTGTTTAACTGTGGTTTATTTATAAAAATTAGAACGTTTCGGCCACTCATTCTGACCTTATTCAGGTATTCACAGATGTAACAACCTTTATAATCTTAGCTGAATTGTACCTGAAGAAGGCCACAGAATGAGTGGCTGAAACTTTGTAATTTTTACAAATAAACCACAGTTAAACCGAAAATCAAATTATTTTATTAATGATAACAACTTGTTACAATAATTATTAAAGCTCCAAAGACAACTAATAGTTCGGAAAGAGGAAATTAATGGCTGAGTGATAATTAACAGTAACAGGTAGATGTAGGCAGCCAGTAAAGAATAAAAACTTTATTTAATTATAGTCGAAGTTTCGGGAACGCATTGTTCCCATCTTCAGGAAGATAAATTGTTAATATTGTTTCGATTGATACATGTAGGTCATACAAAATTATAACACAAATTTGAATATACAATTAGATGTATGTTGTTTAATAGTAAACGAGAATTGCAGTAAGCTTAGGTGGCTGGGCTGTATTTTTTGTCAAATGAGCCCGAAACATCAGGACTGGCCAAGATTAAAAGACTGAGCCAGTGCTGATGTTTCGGGCCCATTTGACAAAAAATACAGCCCAGCCACCTAAGCTTACTGCAATTCTCGTTTACTATTAAACAACATACATCTGTACGGTATATTCAAATTTGTGTTATAATTTTGTATGACCTACATGTATCAATCGAAACAATATTAACAATTTATCTTCCTGAAGATGGGAACAATGCGTTCCCGAAATGTCGACGATAATTATTCTTTACTGGCTGCCTACATCTACCTGTTCCTGTTAAATGTAATAATATTTTCAACTACGGGCAGACGGATATTTCCGTTGTAAAAAATTTAAAAAGGGCGGTCCACTAAGAAATTACAATCTTTTTTAGATTTTTTTAATAAGTATTAATTCTTGGTATACTCACAATTCGATTATCTTGCCTTTCATGAGTTGAAAAAATATACAGGGGTGTGAAAAGCCTTTGAACAAATATTTTTTTTTTTTTTTTTTGTAAAAAAATGTGGTTGTTTTCGCGTTCGCACCAGATAAGAGCAGCTGAGTGATTTTTTTACTATCCTATATTTGGGACAGGTAAAGAGGGACCAGTCTGAGTTCTGGTCGACAACCACATTCCCTAAAAAGATTTAAAATTAAATAAAATTACTTACTATAATTTGCTTTTAATATTAAAATAAATGTAATTAATTAACTAGTGGCCTAATTTTAAATTTTACCTGAGCCTGTACAGGCAAGAAACAACTCGTCTCATTTTCTTTCAGTATCTTCCGTCCGGGATATTTACACGGCGCGGGCCAAATATTTGAGCATCGTAAATGTATGTCTGTGTGTCCTCGTTGTGTGCAGCATCCCATACGATCCGGGATAAATCTCAGCCTTTGTTCTTCTGCCGTGGATGTTTGCTGGATATATGCATGTAAGTGTATGTGTGTGTTGGTTGAGGCCCAACAGGGCGCCCCGCAGCGTTCTGATGAACGTCTCGGTAAAAAAAAAAAATATTCTCTTTACTTTTTACACTTCCATCTAGCTATTCAATCTTTGAAAAAAAAAAAAAAAAAAAAAATCCATATTTCCTGATTTCATTCTTTCGTTTTTTTCTTCGTCTATGTTTTATTATAGATTTAATTGAATATTTAAATTATTCTAATATATTGTCATTTCAATTCTATTTTATGTGAAGTGAAACGCGCTATTGTGAAAGCTGAGAAAAAAAAATATATAAAGAACTTTTTAAGATATATTGCCAATATAGATTATTAATCTTATTCTGTGTATTTTTAAATTTAAGAAAAAAAATCAACAAGAATACGAAAAAAGTAATTAACGAACTATAAAATGATTCTTTAAATATTTATGATTAATGTTAATGATTTATATTTAAGTACAGGCAACAAATAGGTTTATTAAATTCGAAATATAAATTCTAAACAAGGGCGGATCCAGAGGTGTTTCTAGGGGGGGGGGGGAGGGGAGCTAATCTGGTGTGACTCGTCGTACAGCACACAATTTTTTCTTAATTTCGGTAATTTAAAGGCGTATTCTGTACTTGTTTGCCAGAATATAAATACAATTCAAATTTTTAAAATTTTACATTAAAACCCTTTTTATAAATTGTTTTTTTAAAAAAAAGTTTGTTTTTTTTATCTCGGGGGAGGGAGGTAATTACCCCTTTACCCCCCCCCTTGTATCCTCCCTTGATTCTAAATCGTTTAAAATGCCAAAAACATTAGAAAAAAATAGTAAATGTAGAAAAATGCCAATCTTAGCTCGGGTATTATTTGTTTGCCATCCCTCTACAAACGGTGATTACCCTCTAAGAATACGTATTTAATTGATAATTTTTACGATAGCAAATCGCGATTATGATAGGTCAAAAATTGCGCCCCATACAGTGGCGGATCCAGAGGTGTTTCTCGGGGGGGGGGGGTAATCTGGAGTGACTGGTCGCATAGCACACATTTTTTTCTTAATTTCGATAATTTAAAGGCGCATTCTGTACTTGTTTGCCAGAATATAAATAAAAATCAAATTTTTAAGTATTAATTTTTAAAATTTTACATTAAAAATAAATTTTTTTTTTCGAAAAAAAGTATTTTTTTCAAATCTCAGGGGAGTAATTACCCCCTTTACCCCCCCCCCCTCCCCGCCCTTGTATCCGCCCTTGGCCCCATATCAATTCATAAATAATAATGGTTATCGTAAAAAGTGTCAGTTGCGGAAAAGAGTATGTGCATGTGTGTATGAGTGTGAATGGGAAAAAATGAGTGCTTAAAAAAAAAAAATTAATTGTTAATATTCACACATTGTTAATATAATTAAATTAAAATTGTTACAAATATCCCTAATTTTTAATGTTTTTTTTTTAGAGAGACGGAGAGATGCGTTTAGCCCTTAATTTTATCTTAAAATCTTCTTATAAAAGTTACATAAAAAAAAACAACTATTCTAAAAACAAAAACACTTTCTATCTCCGCAGCAATCAGTCTCTTTCTCATTAAATACAATGTCTCTCTTACTAAAAGTTTAATTAAAAAGTTAATAGTTTTTTTTTTATATTTATTTTTGGCATTCACATTATCATTTGACATTAACAAAACAATTTAATTAAATGTTTTTCGGATAATAAAATAACGAGATTGTATATCTTGTCTCTCTCGTTTCGAAATATTTTCGTGCAAATCTCTAGGCAATCGAAATATTTCAATGTCACATAAAAAGTTTTTGGGCAACTTTGAGGCCGATCGTCTCAACCCGATATGGAAAAAGAATTGCCCTATCATATGGGGAGAAATAAAAATGACATGTGGCTCTGGAAAAAGTTAATTATGTGGCCACGTGGCACCCAAACACTTTGCCTACCTGGATGGACACCCTGAAACCCTGAAGGGACTTGGAAAGTCAACGAAGGCAGCCACATTTACCTTTCCTAATTTCCTAATTCAATTAATAAAAATTATTGTCAACACAGTTTAAACAATTCGTTAAAAAAAAGTTTTTCATGTCTGTCGGTTTCTGACAAGGGCGGCAAAGCCAGAGTTTTTCGGGGAGAGGGGAGGGTAATTACCCCCATTACCACCTTCCTTGTACCCGCACTTGGTTACTGAGGCAGGGCACAAATAAAATGTTTCTTGTATGGTCTTTAGTTTCTACTTTCTCTTATCTATTTCTATGTAATATAGAGAGAAAGTTTTGGATTCCGATGTCGAGATTTTGATGAATATACACGTTTTGAAATCCCCTGAGTCCAAAAAAGTGGTTTCTGCAAAATGGTCTGCCTGACTGTCTGTCTGTGAAGAAAGATATCTCAAGAACCAAAAGATCTAGGAGGATGAAATTTTATATTTAAGTTAGGCACCCTTCTGGGACGTGACACGAAGCCTTTGAACAAAATTGATAAAAGAGTACTAGTACTTTACTGATGCACTTTTTCAGTTTTTTTAGATTTTCTCAAAATTTGTTCCAACTGTGTTGGATTGAAGTTGGTGATTTTTCAAATAAAATTTATTTGAAGTATATTTCTAAGTAGAAAAATTGATTTATGAATTTTAATCACTAAATTTTCAGAAAATTGAAAAAAAAAAAAAAACTGAAAAAGTACATCAGTAATGTACTAGTACTTTTTGACCGATTTTGTTCAAAAGCTTCATGTAAGGTATCACGGGGGTAGCTTAGATATCAAATTCCAAACTCTTAGATCTTTTCCTTCTTGATTTGTCAACAGCCTACAGACAGTCCGAGTCTATGTTGCGGGACCCACTTTTTTAATGGGACTTCAAAACGTGTATTTCCATCAAAATCTAGACATCGAATTTTTGATATGAATCCAATACTTACTTTCTCACTATATATAGGCTATATTAAAGAAAGAAATAGGTTACTAGTTCAATTGAACGAATTAGATTAATTCTTAATTCCATTTAAAAGATCTGTTTAAATTTACTTTAAAATCTTTCTAACTTTAACTATTTTATTTCTTCAGCAAACAAGAATTCTAACTTTCGAAATTTACGATGTCCTCCACAAAAGGAGCCAAGCAATTGAAAAGAACAAGAGTGAAAAGATGATTTATATTGTTTTTGTTTAGGTCCTTGAAATACAAACACGAAAACTGTCCAAAGGAGAGGAGTCGAATTCAGTTGCATTCCTCCTATATTAGTTACAGAAAGACTCCATTATGTCTATTATTAGTTGGAAAGACTCCTTTCACACTTTAATCATCTCCTTGGGAGTTACACTTTTGTTTAGAAATAATAAATTTTTTTTTTTAGAAATCTATACAACTTTTAGAATGATTTATTATTAAAAAAAAATTCTTTTTATTATGATTTGAAATATATTTTAAAAGCATTATTAATAATATGAAATAATTAACATTTTGTGAGCATGTGACCATGAATTACCCGAGCTCTGGTTAGACTTTATTCCGCTCACACCCTTTCTCTTCAAGAATAAGGCTCTTTAACAGCTTTAACAGTCTTGATTCTTCTTTCTCTTTCCGAAATTCGGTATAATATCTAGGCGAGAGATGACAAAGATTTTTACTTTTTTATTTACATTTATTTAACTTCTTTGAAAAATAAATTACTATCACATTTCAAATTTGGAACCCAAAGAATTTAAAATCATTCATTTTAACAAGACTATGTTTTTTGATGGTGGGCCCCCCCCCCCCCCTCTTCCTACACCCCCACCCGCGGATCTGCGCCTCCATCTAATATTAAGTGTGATTATTTTTTAAATAAAAAAAAATAAAAATAGTATTAATATTATGTAATTATCTATTGTTTAAACTTATATTAAAAGACAAGCAAATTCCAATAGATTTCAATAAGATGATCTATAATTTGACCTTTTCCCAGCAAGAAAAGCCATGTGGACTACCAATTAAACGAAAATGAATTGCGGTGTAGCCAGAAGGGCTCTTGAACCACCCACACATCATCATCAGCATCATCATCATCCCTTGGCTCTGTCGGACCTTACAAGGGCAAGAAAAAGAAGCAGGTAGCCAAATTAAACTGACATTTCGCCCGATACCTCAACCAATTAGTGCATAACTTTGCACTCGGCTGTTGATAAAAAAATGGAAATATACCCTCTTCAGGGCTCAATGGTTTATTGTTTTAATTGCACAGCCCCGAAGATCCTCCCCTGTCGTGTTTATAAGAAGATAGGCATCGCAAAAAGAAAATTCCAAAGATATATTTTCACCCGAGATGTGAGTGAGCTGGTGAGAAATGGTTTGAAGACAGATTGGGAAATTTATCTTCCTCAGTGGCGTACCTAACCCCCAAGGGCAAGCGCCAATAAGGGGCGCTTTTAGAAAACTAATGACTTAAGCTCTTTAATAAATCTTTAACATCAGCTTATTTACATTTACACCTCTTTCAAGGTGCCGGGGCAAAGATGGTTTGAACCTGACTAGGGGAAGGGGGACTTACTCTTTTAACGCTCTTCGGTACGCCCCTGTCTTTATGGGATCTCTTTCACTTGCAGAAATAAAACAGCCTGCTACAATCATAACATGTACCTATATCAAACTTTTGAATGCATACTACACAATGTATGCTAATGTTAAAAGTAAAAGAGTAAAAAAAAATTTTTATTATTATACTAGTAGTTCAAGTTTTTAAACTTATTAACAACAATAATTTATTTGTTATATTTGTGACTCTTCGCCGCCCCCTGCGAGTAATGCATGGCCTCCAGGGGGCCGCGGTCCACGACTTTAGAAGCACTGATATAGACTACGCTTAAGCAGATTGCTCAAGGGGATCATTTATTACAAAAAGAAAAACTTTAGAAGAACTATTTAAAAGTTTTTCGTTATAAGTTAAAAGTACTTTAGCCATAATTGATTACTTAATTAATTTTTTTTAATTTTTAATTTATCAATTACTGGTAGGTCAAAAATACCTAGCCTATAGCCTATACGTATTTATATAATTGCTCGTTCATAACCTCAAAAACAAAACTCCAATTAAACATTCATTAAAACAAAAATTTCTCAACTATTTAATCAATTTTTGATACCGGTATATAATAAATATTTCTTCTTTTGATCATAATTTAAATAAAAAAAAAAAAAAATTCCAAACCCTTTATAATAATTTATTCTATTTTAAAACAACTTGAGATTAGAAACTCATAATTCAGTCATATATTCACATTTAGTTATGAATAGAAAAATATTTTAATAGGAGTTTATCCAGAAATTTGATAGGGCGAACCTCGAGATTTGTAGTAGAGGAAGGCTCGTCGATCATCATAACATTTATCAAAGGAAATTTATCCGAATTTATGAATTTTTAATTGATATAATAGTCTTTATGTCTTTATAGCCTTCGATCCTTTAAGACAAAAGGAAAAAAATCCCTTCGGCAAGAGAAAGTTGTGTACTGTGCTTGTCACACCAGATTTTTTGTGTCGAATTTTTCATAGCATCTTATTTTCAAACTTGACCACTTTGCATTTCATAAGTAAAAATCTGAAATAGGTCTACATCAGTAAAGTGCACTTCAAACAATCTTCACGAAAAATTTTACAAATATACTTTTTAAAGGACATATAAAGGGCTGTGTATGTATCTGTGTGTAACGATTTTTAGCATGAATGAATTGAAATTTTATATTTAAGTTAGATACCCTCTCGGACACTCAAAATAATCTATTGAACAAAATCGGCCAAAAAGTATTAGTACCTTCGTGTACTTTTTAGATTTTCTCCGATTTTGTTAAAAATCAGTTACTTTTTACATGCGAATTCCAAAAAAAAAAAAAAAAAAAAAAAAAACCTTTGACTTTTCTATCTATCAAATTTAACCCTCTCGACGTTTCGGTCGAGTCTTCCGATCTTCACCAGGACACGCTCAAAAAAAAAAAAAAAAAAAAAAAAAAAACTCATCTCTTATACTAATTTCAAAAATGGCCTTTTCTTGTTTCAACCTGGCTGCCATCCATCCAAAACAAACATACGTACTAATTAACAATTAATTGACTATTTAATGATTTAATAATGAGTGTGTTTCTTCATTCATTTTTAGCCTGTACAAAAGAATAACTCGGATTTAAAGGATAGTCGCACATAAATAGCTTGTCTCTTGAAATGAATGGATGACAGGCCTATAAAAAATTCTCTTAAACGCAGACACTTGAGTTGAGAACAGGAGATTCTGATTTGAGTTAACCAAGGGGAGCTTCCGGGTTCCAGAACAAGAAGGAGGTTCTGCCTGCCACGGGAAACTTTTCGTTATTCGCCTCGTGAAGTGACTTCCGGAATAAGGTGAAGATGGTTTAGTTATTTTTTTTCTTCTAACTTTATAAATTTGAAGGAAAAATATTTTTAATGAATAAATTCTTTTGTTTTGTATGCTGGAAGATAGGCAACCAAATCAACTCACTAATGATATTATTAGCATCACTCAAGAAAAAAACATCATCTCTACTTTAATTTTAACCATATTTTATTAAAATTCATCATTCATTAATCAACTCAATTTTGAGTTGAAACATGCTGACGGTCCGCTTAATGCATCCATTCTTTATAAAAAGAATAAAAAAAGAGATTTACATTTTTCCTCAACCAATTTTTTTTTCTCGATTGTAATAAAGATAGTAAATAAAAACAAAAGCACAATTTTTAGCTCATTTCATATTACTATCATCTTCTAAATAGAGCTATTTGGACGATTCATTAAAGAAGAGATGGTCCTGTGAGAAATTAATCAAAAAGAATTGTTATTGTAGAATACAAAAAAAAAAAAACGGCTAGTTAACTGATCTTGTTAAAATCATCACATTCATATAAAAAATGACTATCGTTATTTTACAAATAATTTCAATTGACAAACTAAAAGAGGCAAAATAATATGAATAATAAATGATAGCTTTTTCTTTTTTCAGCTGCTCTTCGCATGGTCCATTGAGCACAAGTGAGAGGGATTCTCTTAAGTGTAAAACACCTGAGACGGAAAATCATATTCTTATATAATTTTCAAATGTTCAATATCAATAAATATGAATAAATAAATAAACAAATCTATTGTCTTTTTTCGACATTTATGGCCAATTAATTAATGCGATAATTTAAGCCAGCGATATATTCAAGTGTAATCAATCAAAGTGAATTATCACAAACACTTGTAAATTATATAGGCTCAAATAGATCTATTTTCTAAATAAAAAAAATCTGGTGTGACTGATCGCACAGCACACCTTCGGTAATCGAAAGTTGTGTTCTGTGCTTGTCACACCAGATTTTTTGCGTCGACATGTATTTAGTTACCGACAGTACGGAATATTCGATTTTCAAGATGTAAAATTTATAAGCCCACGGGGCGTGGTGTAGAGGTTAGCGTGCTAACCTCATATACCAAACGTCGCGGGTTCGGACCCCAGGCAGTCCGATGATTTTATTTAAGCCATCTGGATACCAGATGGCTTAAATAAAAATGCCTGGACCCTAATATATATAAATTCATAAATAACGGTTATCGTAAATGTCTTATATGGCCTGAGCTGCCGAAAAGACAGTGTGAATGTGTGTGTGAGTGTGAGTGTGAATGAGAAAAAAGTGTGAATGTTTAAAAAAAAAAAAAAAAAAAATTATAAGTATGGGAAAATATTTATATTTTGTTACCATGGCAACCATTTCTCCTATCTTTTCTATGTAGTACAGGAGTAAAGTGGTCTTCAGAAGATTTCAATCCCAAAATAAGAATATACATTTTAAAGAGAATCTAAAAAATAATTGATTTTTGAATTTAAAAAAAAATCGTTGGAGCAAATTTAGAGAAAATCGAAAAAAACTGAAAAAGTGCATCAGTGAAGTACTAGTACTCTTTGGTCGATTTTGTTCAAAAGCTTTGTGTCACGTCCCATGGGGGTGCCTAACTTAAATATAAAATTTCAACCTCCTAGCTCTTTTCGTTCTTGAGATATTTTGTCCACGGAGACACACACACGCAGACACACACAGACAGACTTTTCGGCAACTCAGGCCATATAAGACAAAGGCGTATAGAGAAATTTTTCGGGAGGGGGGGGGTCGAACTCATTTTCAAATGAATGAAACCAGAAATGCCATGGTAACAAAATATAAATATTTTCCCATGTTTATACATTTTATATCTTGACGTACTGTCGAAAAAAATCTGGTGTGACAAATTTCGATTTCCGAACGTAAGAGAAAGTTGTGTGCTGTACGACCAGTCACACCAGATTTCTTCTTTAAGTCTTTCAGCAACTGAGGTCTTATACACTTTAAATCTCAACCTGAATATTATTAACGATACATGGGATTAATTTATTTTTTATCAAAGCTGTTGCGGCCTGGACCCCAATATATAACGTAATTAATATTATATTATTAATTAATTAGATAATTAATTAATTATTATTTTTTTATTTTTATTATTATTAATTAATTAATTAATTATTATATTAATATATAACGTAATTAATATTAGGTTTAAGCAGGGCCGGCTCTTCGTGTAAGCACAGGATGCGTCGCATCGGGGCGCTTCCGTATAAGGGCGCCATAATTTACGCAAAAAAAAAATTTTAAAATTTCTGAAGGCAAAAATATCGTGTCTCTAAAAAAAAAAAGGTAAAAAAAAAGGTAAAATAATCTTCACAAGCGGCAAAAAAATTGTTCGCGGGGCGAAAACTTAGCTTCTTTTTGAAGGACGGCAATAATTTTGTTTCTTTAAAAAAAAGTTTTCCACAGAAAAATTTTTGAATTCAGGCCCCCTGAAAAAAATTTCTTTATACGCCCCTGGTTGTAAAGCGTCAATTACTGTTCTGCATCGGAGTGCCAAAATCCTAGAGCTGGCCCTGGGTTTAAGTATCGTTTAAAGTCTTAATGGCCTAATGCCCAATTGCACCGTACGAGTTAAGCATTATTTAACCCTAAATAATACTTAACTTTCCAAATTTCGTTGTATCGCTTGCAAAGTCAAGCTTAAATGTCTAAATTTTAACTTAAATCTAAGCTCTCGATTTCGGGGGCTTAGCGTATGCTTAACCTAAAAAACAATTTTCTGTTAAATAAATGACATCTATTCCAGATTATATTGATAATATAATATTAATTATCTAATAATAATACATTTTTTTATTCGATCTAGATTTTTTTTTGTAAAAAACATGAACATTATGTATGAACTCTATTTTCGAAGATGATCTAAATATTATGGAAATAAAGGATTTTGGAATTTTTTGGAAATAATAAAATATATATTATAAAATATATAGGTATCCCGTATATATATATATATATATATATATGTTCTGGAAGGTTTCCGCGACCGGATGTATGCGAAGATAAGTTTTCTCGGGTTGTGTCGCGTGTGATGTTGAGATTTACTCGACGTTTCGGCTCTCCTTTTGGAGCCATTTTCAAGAGTATGGAATTAGGGGGAATTGTTGGGGTGGTTTGTTTACGGGGTCGCAGTCTTGCTGGTCCCCAGGTCAATTTGGATGCCTCAGAGGCTTGGTTTGGTCTCTGAGAGCAGGAGGAAGGTTGAGTGTGTGTAATTGCGTTACCGAACACAAACGCAATTACACACACTCAACCTTCCTCCTGCTCTCAGAGACCAAACCAAGCCTCTGAGGCATCCAAATTGACCTGGGGACCAGCAAGACTGCGACCCCGTAAACAAACCACCCCAACAATTCCCCCCTAATTCCATACTCTTGAAAATGGCTCCAAAAGGAGAGCCGAAACGTCGAGTAAATCTCAACATCACACGCGACACAACCCGAGAAAACTTATCTTCGCATATATATATATATATATATATATTTTTATATTTGGCCAAAGCCTAGATATGCAGTTGAACTTACATGTCTCTCGTAAGAGAAAACTTCTTATTTGTCACATAGTTTAATATAGGACAAAACGATATTTTGTAGGCTCTACAGGTTAAATTTATTTAAAAAAAATTTTTACACTAACAACAGGACTCACCAATGAACTAATTATTATTAACATTGCAATTTTTCTATTATATTTTTATATTTAAATATAATTTAATAGATAATTTTCTAAAGAGGTATAATTTGATGTTCAATTCTTTCCTTATTAATTTAAATAAAAAAATTATAATCATGAAAATCAATATTTTGTTTTCTATTTTCTTATTTTTCTGAAATTAATTAATATTTATAAACAATATGTAGTTAATTTAATTTAAGAATATTCAAATAATAAACAAAACATCTGTCAATTTTATCAAAAATCACCAGAATATCACTAAAATTTACAACGTTGCCATGTTGCACATTTATAAAATTCTTCTTTACTATTCCATGATTAAAATCTTGCGGTTCAAACAAACAATTTATTTAAGAGACACTTTAGTTTAACCACACTTAGTAAAGAGAGGCATAAATGTCAAACGGTGCAATTGGGCATAAGATGCCTAAAAGGCTTAATTAAAAAAAAGCCTACCATTAGTAAATATTTTATTGTTTAGACTAAATTCTTTGCTGTGTATCCGATAATTTGCATGAATTATAAACATAAATATTAAAAATAAATTTCTCTCTTAATTTTTTTTATTTTCTATTATCTACTTAATATTTTTAATTAAATTAATTATTTTTTTTTAATTTAAAAATTTAAATCTGTTTTTTTTTTTTAGGAAAAACTCATATCTTAAAAGAATGAAATTTTTTTATTCTTTACGTTTTATTAAATAACTCAATTTTTTTTAATTTATAAATTTTAATAGTGATTATAAAAAAAAAAGTAAATTCTTTTAAAAGACATTTTAAACTCGTTAGTTGTTATATCATAATAAAATTTTTCAAACTTTCTCTTTCAAAAATGGGAGGATATGATGATTTCATCCTTAATATACGACTAATGATATTAAAAAAAAAAAAAAAAATTTCGACCTTGAAAATAAAAATAAATCTTAATTTAAATGATTTTTCTATGCACTTAAAAAAAAATACTCTGTTATCTTTAGAATATTAATTATGATTCTTACGAGTCTTCTAAATGGCAGATGCTGCTAATTAATTTGTAGCTTTAACTGACTCCTCTCGTCTTTTTTTTTCTATCTAGAGGACGACCAGCAGGATACATTAGATAAAGCTAATCGCGACCCCAACTCAATTAGCCTTGCATATCAACTAACTTAGCTGCCTTTAGCTTGGCCATGGAGCCAGAGCATCATTTGTCACACAACTTCGCCTTTTATTTTCTTTCTTTCTTTTCTTTTCTTTTTTTTTTTTTTTTTTTTTTACGTCCAAACCCGACCCCCCTCTCCCTACCTTACCTCTCTGACTTTTTCTTTTTCTTCAGTTGCTTCCCACAGTTTCAGACCAGGTGCATATATTTCCAAAGGAAGGGAGAATGGAGTGGGGGGAATCTTTTGTCCCAAATCTCTTGGCAAGGAAGAGAAGGTAAAGGGAAGTCTCACTCTACAAACAAGTAGATTTTTTGACTCCTCTCAAGGATATTATATATAGATATAAATATATCCATATAAATTTATATGTATAAAAAAGACAAATTATATTTGATTGAACAAAATTTTTTACTAACACGTGCTGATTTGTAGACAACACATTTTTTTACGATACATCACGGTATCGCAAGGAACAACCTCGATACTTTGAAAAAATAGCCAAAGAATGACAAATTTATTTGATAATGGGACAGTTCGATCTATATACACAATAATTACATTTCATACTATAAATATTATACAATATTTTACAAAAGGTCTTTTCGACGTATTTAATATATAAAGTCTTTACAATTTTAACTCGTCAAAACAAAATTATATATAAAAAAAGAACAGATAAGTACAAATTACAACGAGTGGTTTATTTGGACTTGGCCAGCGGGAGTAGCGTCCCTTCGGGGGCGCTACTACTGCCGGGCAATTGCCCACCTGGGAAAAATGACTTAGCTTTTTTTATTTATAATAATAATAATAATAATAATAATATATTATATAACAGGAACATCGTATCTTTGTTCTATTAACAAACATCTTATTTATTTATTTAAATAGTGACCAATCACGAACAAGAACGCCTTAATATAAGAACTCTTATAAAAAAAGACTGGAGCCGAAACATGCACAATAAATTGAAACAATTTTTTTTTCTCTTTAATAAATAATAATAATAATAATAATATCAAAAAAATAATATTTCAGTCAATATCTCGTGTGAACAAAACTAGAAAATGATCAGTATAACAAAGAAAAAACACTTGTTAAAACTGTTTACAAATAATATAGTAAATTCATGGATTACAAATTTTGACTAAATATATAATATTATATATGTATATATTTTTTTTCGGCTCGATCACAAAAAAAACTTGTGGCACGCGTGTGTGTGCAATATTTTTTTTTTTTTTTATTAATATAATAATATATTAAATTCACCATGATTAATTAATTTTATTATTTTTTTAATGAGTTCATGCGTAGCGTTAAAAATCGAGAACGTATATCGTCAATGCGCCGATTCGGGGCGCGAAGAATCAAAAATCAAAATAAATTACTGTACAGTACATTTTTTTTTTTGGGATTTTTATTTTTTTTTTTAAATAATATTTTATATATAATTATATTTATATATTTATATATTTATTTATTAAGGGGAAAGGCGCGGGGGGCGGGGGCGGGGCAGTGTTTTGGCATAGAACTGCACTATCACTTGTCAAAGAGATCACTCACGATTTTTTTTTAAATATATTAATATATCTATGTATATATTTGATATATATATATCAGGAGGCGGGATGCACTAACTAGACTTCGGTGGCGAGCAAACCGTCCGGATGCCGGAAGTGCTCGTCTATGACGTAGACACTACTAGAAGCGGAAGTGGAGTCTTTGCATGTATTCCCGCCCCCACCGCCTCCACCGCCGCCGCCGCCGCCCACGCTGCTGTCCAGTGGCCGTTTTAATAACGCGGGGTCACTGAAAAGAGCGAAAGCCAAAGTTAGAGAAGAGTGAATTTTTTAAGAAAAATGGGGTGGACAAATTTTAGTGAAAAAGTATTCACCTGGATTGGCAGAGTGTGGAGTCCACGGACAAAACAGATATCCGTTTATCCAAATGTGGCTGGCAAATATTTTCAAGATCACGCAATTTGCTTGATGGAGATATTATCGCCGAGCACCTTGCGGGATCTGTATTGAGCATCTTATGTGATCTTGATCTATGAAGTCCATGTACTGAATCTTCTGGTTCCTCGTCCGGAGAAAGGTTGTTGTTAGTCTTTCCCCAGGTATTTTTAATCACATGTGGGTCAGCTCCAGCTGCTGCAGCTGCAGCTGCCGCCGCGCGTTTCCCCGCATTTTGTTCATTTTGCATTCTCGCTTCCTCGTCAGCTAATTGACGTTCACGTTTCCGCCTCTGTTTCATACACATGACCACAACAGCGGCTACAAGAACTAATACTGGCACGGCTGTTGAGAGAGTGGCGATGATGACCATGTGTTCTGTACTCAGTCCATCATGAGCTTCATCGCGTTCTCCCACATGCCTAGAGACATTTCCAGCCGGCCAGAAATTAGCATGTTGAGTGGCGTCTTCAGCACAAGTGCGACCTCGAAAACCTTCTGAACACTGACACTGATATGAATTGATTCGATTTATACACGTAGCACCGTTCCGACATGGGGAGGAGGCACACTCATCCACATCCTCGGAACAGTCCTTGCCGGTATAACCCGGTCGACAAGCGCACTTATAGTCATTCACAAGGTCAATACAGGTGGCTCCATTGGCACATGGTTTTGCCTGGCAGAGGGCAACTTGGTCTTGACATAACGCACCAACAAAACCTGGTACACACTGACATCTGAAATCGTTCACTAAGTCTACACAAGTGCCTCCATGTTGGCACGGATTACTCTCACAATCATCAATATTCACTTCGCACTGATTGCCAATAAAACCCAATGGACAGTTGCATTCATAGCTGGCGATTTTATCGACACAAGAGCCACCATTCTGACAAGGTGAAGAGGCACATTCGTCGACTTGATGTCCGCAGTCGGTGCCCGCATATCCTGGTAGGCATTGGCACGTGTAACTATGGCCGGAGTCCATGCAAGTGCCTCCGTGTCGACAGGGAGAATCTTCACAGGTGCGGGCAGAGATCTCGCAGCGAGGGCCATGCCAGCCCCGAGGGCATTCGCAGTGGCAGCCATTAGTGCCGTTGTCCTAATAAGAAAAATCCACTCCATTAGCCACAAAAAATAACTAAGTAAACAAACGAAAAAAATAACACTTTTGAAAGGAATTTTTGAAATAATTTTCTTTCTAGTTACCTTGAAAGTGCCACCGTTCAGGCACTGATGGTGCTCGCAGTCATTAACTTGACGTTCACAATCGGTGCCAGTAAATCCCGGTGGACATTTACAAGTATACGACCCTTGGCCGGTATTGAAGCAGGTGCCGCCATGTTTACACGGTTTATTATTGGTGCAATAATTAAGATCTTGATTGCAAAAAAGACCACCCCAGCCTTCGTCGCACATACATTCCCACGGGTGTTGACAAGTGCCATGAAGACATCCGGGGTAACGTTGACATTCGTCACATAAGCGACCCTTCCAGCCAGACTGGCATCTATAAGAAACAAAAAAAAAATAAAATAAAAAGATTATCCTTCGGTGAAAGTGCGACGAACGTGAGAGAAGAAGAAGAAGATTTCTGTCCAGAGAGAACAGGCTACTTGTGGATGCGCCGGCGACACCGGCTCATCTGCATGCACGGATTGCCCCGCGCGTTCTCACGGGTCGCAATGCACGCGCAGACACATACACATACAAACGTTCAAACACATACACAGAGATAGACAGACAGACACCAATACCCTTGCAATCACCCATCCATACACACACCCATGGTACCAATTAAAAAAAAATCACGCCATTGTATATATGAATGAAAGACAAAAACAGCACCATACAGGTGAGAATATTTGTCGCCATGTCATATATATTGGGCGTGTCAATTTGAATTTGGCTAATCCAGTTGGCTCGGGCATTGACACTAGCTCATTATTAGGCGGGGCATGGCGCTTTTGCTTGGCGGGCGCCCAGCTTAGAGGCTTTCCCACGCCGCGCCCCCGAAACAGGTCAAGGCAGCGCAGAATTTCAAAAAATAAATAAATAAATAAATAAAAATATATCAATACTTACAGGCATTCGTTGGGTTGATTGCAATGACCGTGGTCTTCATCGCAGCCGGGCAAACAGCGTGCTGTAATAAAATAAAAATTTAGCCGTTAGTATATTGCTAACTAGAAAAAAAAAAAACATCAAAGTGCAAGAGAGGGTTATAGAGAGGGGGGGGGAGAGGCCGTTGGCGTCGTTTTTGGGCAGCTGCAAGACTTCCCTTTCCCCCCTTGTACTCACACATCTGCTTTTTAAAAACCCCACGAAGGGACGCGACATGGCTTTTAAATACAAGTGCCCCCTTGACTCGGTCAGATAGCAAGACCAGTTTTTATAATGATTTTGCTATATATAAACGCTATAGATAGATTTTTTTAAACAATCATCTGATTTATATTTATAAAACGTATATTCAAGAATGTAAATCAATCATAATGCCTAAAAATATTTACTAATAAATAACACACGAATTAACTGAATAGGCTAAGAAATAAATTTTCTTTATCCTTATAATTTGACGCTTTGATAACTCAAATTATAATATAGGCCTATTCATTCGAAATAATCACTTTGATAATTAAATTTATAAATTTATTGACATAAACACTTTTATTTAATTAGGGAATTTTTGATACCTGGTTTGTGTATAAACTAATTTATTTTTCAAATCCAAAAGTAATCATTAAAAAATTTAGTTTGAATTAAATAAATTTAATAATTATTAATAATAAATTTTTATATAAAAAATATAACTGATTTTTTTTTTGCTATAATTTTTTTGTAAGTAATAAATTTGACTGACTGAAATTAATTGATGGGAAAATTTTCAATTTATTTCCTAATAATATTAATTAATTTTTTAATCGTTATGACTCTCTCAGGAAAAAAAAAATAATAATTTTCCTAAAAGCCAGTTTGATTTTTATGTTATTCGTTGCATTAATTTATGATCTATATTTAAAAAATACGTACTCATTTAAATTTTAGTTATAAAAATTTATGTATATTAATATTAGGAGCCATTTAAATTGTCAGCTGGCAAACAACAGGCCTTGGAGATTCAGGCAATTGGAAATTATTTTTTTCGTGAGACCCAAAATTAAAAAAAAAAAAATCAAAAATTTTTTTTTTGATCTAAATGTGCGCAACCTGAAAAGTGTTCACTTCCGAAAGAAGCACGCTACCAGTATTGGAAAATGAAAAGGTGATTATTGGGATCCGTTCTTCTTTTTTTTTTTCTTTCGCTCTTTGGGCCCTCGGGTTCTGTTTTTAGAATATATAATATCAACAATGAATGGACGTTTACCGATTGAGCACTCATAATTGCGTGAGAAAACACGCATAGGGAGAAAAAAAAGATAAGCTTGGCAACAAGGCACCGAATAAAATGGTCTGGCTGCTGTTGGTGTATATCGCCTAAGGGCACAACGAGGCGAAGAACAAGATGAAGAGGAGAAAAAGGAGGAGACCCTGCAGGCCTCTTGAGACAGAAATAAAACTGGCCGGAGAGAGTGAGAGACGCTCTATCGCCGCAAGCACTCTCTACTTTGCTACTTTACTACCAGGTATCCTTCACTTAAAAGTCTGGGATTTGCTATCAGTAATTAAAAATAAATAAGAGTTTGTAATAACTTACGTTTGGTGCAATAGTCGCCCTGCCAGCCGCTTAAACAAACTCGATCGCCGCTTTCTGAACAAGTGTAATGTCCGAAATTGTCATCTCGAGGTCTGCAAAGCGTGGCGCAACCGGTACCATAATAATGCGCGTCACATGTGACACGATATTCATATTTCATTACACTATGGGCAGTACGGTGTTCGTCTTCGTTCCATTGGGAGCCCACGTCAAGCCAGCGTTGTGTTGTTAGTCTCGTTATGAGAGTTTCACCTGAAAAGAAATGAAAAATTAATGACATTTTCTGTCATATAACTGTCAAAGTCAGGGTCAATACTGAGCAACAAGTGTTTTTAAAGAAATCATTACTCTCTTAGACATGAACGAGTTTTTGAATTAACTTGAATAAAAAAAAAAGGGTTTTGGGCTCAGGTAGCAGGAAGACCATGCTCAGGTTACCAACAAGGGCCGGAAGATGTATATGATGTACTCACCACGTGCACCTCGGCTGTTTGTCACATTGTTATTTTCATGAAAGGCTTCCACGATCAACGAGAAGGTACCCTGAAATAAAAAAAAAATTCGATTAGAGAAATGGACCAAAGATTACGCAACGGGCCTGACCCTATGACGTCACTTCCTGACCCGGTCAAGGTGTCCGGTAAGGAAGGGCGAGTGGTTCCCACGCCGGCCTTTAGCCTGTCACTGTCTCTTTCGTATGTCAACACGCGTGCATACCAATGTCGTGTGTGACACGACTGTCAACGGACGGAAGCGCGGACGTGCGCACAAAAACCGCGTCATACATCGATCCGAGGACTTTGGGGGGGGAAGAAAATCCTGCTTCTGATGCTGTTCTCTTTCTTCTCTACTCGCGAGTTTTTTTTTTTTTTTTTTTTTTTCAACCCCGCATTGCGCTACATATTTTTAGAAAAAGTTAAAGTTGGCATTTTGCCCGAGAGATGCCTGTCCTGTCGCTCCAGTCAAAAGAATTTTACCTTTGCTGGATTCACTGCTAAAAAAGGGGGAGGGTGGTTTGCGCATGCCATCTGTAACGTCTGGTGTCCATATGGCGGCACCGGGGGGGCATAAGAGAGTCATGTCTGTTTATACGGCACGCGTGCCGCCGGCCGCGATGCCTGCCCACTGATAATCACGTCACTAATTAGAGCAAAAAAATATATAAATAAAGAATGTCTTTGAAGAACTTACCGGCCACGAGAAGTCAAACGGAAAGCGGATGGGGTTGGCGAATCCATCCCGTTGTCGTGTCATATCCACATTGTTCTCGCCGAGTACGGGTGTCACTACAACGCCGAACGTACATGGCGAAGAGGTGTCAATTTTTGCTTGATAATGTTTAAGGCATACGCGAAATCGCGTACGACATGGTCCATGGCATTGCTGTTTCGGATCACTTCCGGAACAACATTGTCCGACCGCGTCTTTGCCATATTCATTGTGAAATGACTTCAAACGGAGCTCGAAGACGCCCGAGCTGCTCGCCTGAATATCCGGAACAAGAGACAACAGGCCATTAGACGATGGATTCATTCAAACCTATTGTCTGGTCAATTGAATTAAAGGGGAGTCGTTTGATGGGCGCCGAAAAAAAAGTATGGGAATAATTTTAAATACAACTCTCCTCTATTGTTTATCGAGATAATTGGAGACCTGAGGGGCTATAAAATGCAAGTTTATTGAGGGAATCCGACCTCAAGGGACCGAAAGAGTTGCTTGATTGGATTAAAGCTGAGAAAAATTTTAACATTCTTAGATAATAAAATAAAGATCAAATTTCTTCTCCTCTCAATGTATCTACTATATTAAATCGTTATTATTTAATATTTTTATATAAAATATAAATCTGGGTAAATTGATAAATAAACGAGAAAAAAAAAATGTCATAAAATAATTTTAATTATTTTTTTATGTGTGGGAAAATATCAAGTGATTGTATTTTTTCCGTTCTTTTCTTAATTAAATACTTTTTATCTATGCCTATGAGAGCATGAAACTTATAAAACGGACGAGGAAAAAATTTCTCGAATTTTTATAAAAGAAAACTTTTCTGAAATAAATTTTTGTAATAGAATAAATTGTTAAAAGAATCATCAAGAAGAAAAATATTTATAAAGAAAAAAGGGTTGAATGAAAATATTGCGAAAAATTTTTCAAAATATAATTTAAATAATTCAGAAAAAAAAAAAAATATATTAGATGACCGCTTTGGGATGCGGAGAAAATAGGGCCCTAAAAATTTTGTGATTTCTTAATGAAAATCAAAGTAAAAATTTGATTTTTTTTTTATTACTAATTTTTCTTGTTGAGATTTCTTCGGGATTCAAACCCGAAAATTGAATGAATCACTTCTTTGTCGGACGCAACGCAAAGAAGGAGACATTTGATGGGAAAAATTAGTATAATCAAAGGGACATTAAAAGCATATTTCACGAGATGCATAATAGTTAGCTTGATCTCTTTCGGCCTAATGAGTTAAATTAAATAACAGTAATCCACCGGATATGAAAAGTTTTTTTTATCTTTCGCATGAGAGGACTAGAAAATTACTCGGGCTTACAAGGCCAACAATTAATTTTAAAGATACCAAGTCATTTAATGAGCCGAGTCCGAGTGCGTCTAATTAATGAATTTTAGAACGCCTGTGAGATAGGCAAAGAAATTCTCGAGAAGCTCTAGTGTTACAACCGGAGTGAAACCTGAATTCGTGTGAATCGGAGAAGTCAATGTTTGAGGAGGAGAGTTGAATGCGCTGGGCTTATGTCAATATCAACCAAGACGCTGAGGAATTTTTTGGGACATGGGGGATAATTTACCTGATGGACTAGGCTAAGAACAAGCAAACAGATCGCAGTGGTTAATGCGTCCTGTGAAGTCTTCATGATGGTATTAATCCTCGTTTGCACAATCCACGAAGATGTTCTTGATGAGGGTACACTGATGGTTACCTCAAGTGCGGGCTGCAACAAGGCGCCATTAAACCCACCACTTTATTTTTTTTTTAAATCACAACAACAATACACAGTGAGCACACTTAAATCACCACAAGAACACTGTAATCCAAACACAACACACCACAGGTATCCACATGTGGGAACGATCCGAGAGGTACGGGATTTCGGAGCGAACTGCCGAAGCGGAGAGCTAACGCATCTCTCGACGGGGTGGAAGTAGGGGTAAAGTGTACGGGAGTGGGGGAGCGCAGCTGGTGGAGGGGCAGACGAGAGGGGGGCGTGGTTTAAGGATGCGCTCAGCCGCCGCTAGAGCGCAGCTCCCGTCACTCGATTTGTACCACACACACAACCACACACACTCGGGATGGAAAGCCGAATGCAAGTGGCACGATGTCTGTATTGGGTACAACTGAAGCCAGGAGCTGTCAGAGCAGGGCTCTTATAACTTCGGGGCAGAAGCAGCTGCAACATACTGCCGGCTGCCCCAACCCCCAATCAATGCCACCCCCCACCACCACCAGCACGGCGACAAAAGCAAAGGGCTTGCTTGCAAGACCCCTAAAGGGGTGAGCATCCCCTTCCCTTACATATACGCGTGCCACGGAAATCATATCATTGAATTCCGTCAACATAAAGAAAAAAATATTTTTGACTGCAGTGGAAAAAAAAAATCAAAATTAAGAAATGATAATCAAAAATTCTTTAATAGACGATAAATATTTAGGGGCGGGTTTTCGTTTCACGTTACTAAGGTGAGATGAATTTCTACTTTTTAATATAATACAATTTTGAAAAAAAAAAATTATATAATTTTTGATTATCATTACAATAAACATAAAATAAATACATACACAAATGGAACTCTTTATACTCAGTGCTCAAAAAAATTTAATACTACACTGACTGGTTTTTACTCATTTAAAACAAAAAAAAAACCGCGTTAAAATTAATTAAGTAAAAAAGACCGCGTAGAAAGAGTCCGAAATTTATTTTAATTTCTTACCTTGTGAAAATAATTAAAATCACTCAAAGAATATTTCCTTTTTTTTCTTTCTTTCTTTTTTTTCTTATTATCTTACAAGTGAGTTTTTGTCGTTTAAAGAAAAGGAATGCCAATATTTATTCATTCATTCGGGCAATATTTGCAAGTCTCGTGGTCACTGACAGGTCGTGGAATCGACAAAAGTTCACTGATAACAAAATTATTATTCTCTTTAACTTAAATGAGAAATAATTTAAGTATTAAGAGCGAGAGAAAAAAAAAACAAAAATATTCCCTTAAAAAATAATTATCAAAATAAGATAAAAGATTTTTTTTTTTCTAATAAAATAAAAGACATGAAATGTTTTATCAAGACTAATTTATCTTTAAAAAAAAAAATGATTAGCATAATTATTATTTAATATAGGGGCTCTTCGATGATTAATTTAGAAAATTTTGTATTAATTATTATTATAAAAAATATTTTTATTGTATATTTAATGTTACTTGTTTTGATAATTTATTACGGCTTTCAAATTTAAACAAGGTCTCTTAGTGACTATTCAAAACACTACTACCCCTAAAGGAAAGAGGGCTGCTGATAATCAGCCCCCCTCCCCCTCCCCCTTTTCCTCCTTCCTCCGGGTCTGATATCAGAATCAATGCCAAGTTTGTCTCGCCTGAAACGCAATACCAAGTTTCCTTCCTGAACAACTTTTTTTTTTTATGAGCAGATTATAATTTTTCGGACACCTCTTTCCTCCCCTAGGCGAAAGGTTCTATTTTAATATGATTTAGGATAATATAGATTCACTTTGCTTCTAAGGGGTGAGTAAAACTCGGCCTGTAGTGCATTAGGCCGGAGCTGGCCCCGATGTTTGTGGCCCATTTTGGACACGCCTAAAGCAGGAGCAGATGTTATGTATATAGCATATGTACGTCCCTCTCGATTTGTCCCCATGGCAGCGACTCACCAACACACACACACTAGCCAAGGGCCACACCTGCCCTGGCAATGCTCACAACATACTGAGTCCAATCTCCCCCCACCCGACCTTGATTCGACCGGCTTCAGCATTGATAACTTGCAAACACACAGGCCGATAACCGCGTTCATGATCTTTAAAATACTCCACGAGAGTATTTTCACCTTTTTTTTTTTTATTTAAAGATTGACTCAATGAGTCATTATAATCCAATAATAGTATTAAACTCTTTGATTAACTTTTTCCTTCGTAATGTAGGCGGAAAATAATTTTATGCATTGCGTTACAGTTTGATAATGTAGTATACATACACACGTGCAGTACACGTGCTCCCTGGGGGGGAGGATGCACTTCCGGGGTGGCATTTAGGTTCACGTGTCACATCCACCCTCAATCGGAGTTGAGCATTCAAGTCTCTCGAATCAAAACAAATCGTAATTTCGTGATTCATATTAGATGATATCAGGGCGGATTGCCCTAAGCCTTATGACGTCACGCGTGAGGCTGGCCGCGATTGGACGCTGGCACGCTTGTGCCACGCGACCGAACTTAGCCGAATCGAGCCGAAAATACCCGAGTTTAAGAGCAGATGGTGTGTCCTCCCGTGCGGACCAAAAGACATGGTGGGGAGGGTGAAAAAAACTAAGATGAACAAAAAAAAAAAAAATAATAATAAAAAAATCCCATCTACCTCCCACTAGAGCCTAAGGCTTTATGGAAGAATAAGCTTATCTTTTGCTACCTGGAAGATAAGATTTCTCAGATGCAGCAGCAGAAGCATCTGCTTTTTGAAGCCAGGAACCCGCGACCTCAAATGGCACGCTTCCAGGAAATGTTCACCCGACAGGTCGCGGGTGCACGAAAAAATCCCTAAGGACTTCCTATGTGTCGTATCCTCCTTCTTCAGAATCCAGGAAGTGACCTCAGGCGTTTGCCAAATCTTTGACATGACCTAAGCCCTTGGAGAATGCGTCCTGCTGTTCATAAAAGATGTCTGATTCCAAAATAAGATTTCCTTCATCCAGAGCTATTTTATTATTTTTTATTCTTATTCTTAACTTCCTCTCTCTTATAATATTCTCCCATCCCATTTCTCTGTTCTCTAAAAATCTATATTTCATTTTAAATAAAAAAAAATAATTTACCCTATATTCAATTTAATATATTCGAAGAGATGTTTAAAATTTAATTAATTGCTACAAAAAATCTATATACTAATCAATAATTATAAAGATATCAAGAAGGTAATGGAAACTGTGAAAATTTTTTATAATATTAATAATTAATTGGGAAATCAAACATTAAAGAACACTAGGTTATAATTTTCAAAGACTTATTAAAAATTAATATTTTTAATACTAAATGCGAATTTCGGCATACATCATCAGAAATGATTTAATAACAAGAGTGTCTAAATGCGCCTTAAGTGTTAAAAATAGTAATTTATTTAAAACTTATAACCAAGTGTTTTTAAATTTCTCAATTTTTTTAATTTACATATTGTTTTTTTTTTATTGTTTCAACTAGAGCCCATGATAGATAGTTTAAATTAATAAAGCCATTTATTAAATTTTAACCTTTTCAAAAAGAATTTTTATTTTACATAGCGTAAATAAATTTAATACGATAAAAAAAAAACTCAATCAAAAATTATTATAAACAGAATCAATAAATAATTATTAAAAAATGTGTTCAAATAATAATAAATCAAAGTGTCATAATTAATTTACATGTAAAAGTTTTTAAAAAATATTTATAATCTCTCTAAGGCTGGAATATATAAATTGTAGAACCCTCAGAATTACTACTTGCTCCCCATTAAAATTCCCCTCGACTAGTAAAACTTGTTTGTAAAGCCTCCCCTCCCTTAAATACCTCCAACGAGGAAAGTTGTTGATGACACAAAATAATAAAATAACGATATAATGTTAGCGATTATAAATTTTTAAATTTATACAATTTTAGACTAATTTTTAATTAAACTTGAAAATTTATTAAATAGTTTGCTTAATAGGGCGTCTAAATGAGGTTAAGAGGGAAGTTTTTTTTTATTCATTTGAATTCATTATACTTTTTTAGTTTTCTCACTATCTTAGACCTTAAAAAAATTCATTTGGCTATTATCGTTATGATTACCTATCGGTATTTATTTATACCAAATACCAAGGGCGCATATTGATGGTCACTGAGCCTGGTTGGGATTGAAACCACCGGGGGACGTTCCACACCCTTATTGCTCGAGGTTACCAATCCCGAGCTTTCGCTGCGCTTGGCATTGCTTAACTGCAAAGATTGTGGTGAAAAACTTTAATTTTTAAATGTTAACATTTCGAACACCTGTAAACTCATTGTCAGACACAGACTAGAGTTCAATTAATTATAAATTACTGGATTAAGTCAGAACTAACTAAAAACAATCGTATTTTTGTTGTGAGTCGTTTCACACCCCCGTCCCGCTCTTCTGAGACTAACAAATAAAAATATTTACATAATATTTCAACTTGAGCCTACAGAAATGATGAGATACTATTTTAAATAAAAACTCTTGTTTTCGAGTAAACTGTGGTTTAGTGTTTAATAAACAACGTTTCGATAGCCTTCTTCAATTTTAAAACTATTATATAATAAATATTATTTTTGAGTCTGATGGCAATGGCTCGAGCCAATTTGGGAAAAAAATTCTGTAAAAAAAATTAATAACGTAGCTACAATAATAAAATTTCAAAACATCTTTAAGTATTTGTTAGCATCTGGAAAAGCGCGAGAGGAGATGCAAAAAAATATTTGTTTTTATTTCACCTTGCTAAATCCTGAAATCCCGAACATTGACCATCGAACATATGAACATTGACTACAAGAATAACCCTTTACAACCTTTATTAAAAAATACAATTTCGCATTAGAAGATTTTTTTTCGGGTTCAGAGAAAGGGATATAGACCCTACTAATTATTTAAATTCAATTTTATTTCTCAGGACTGAAAAGACTTGGATGTCTTGACTCTGATCCAAGAGATTATCTCATACAAACCAGACTAGGGCAAACATTTTTCTTCCTTAGTCATTAACTCCTCAGTAAATAGTTATCGTTGTACAGAACGCTGAATCCATATTCCTTCCTTGTACCAATTCTCTGATCACTAAGGGTAGTAAAGTATTTCTACTTGGTCTCGACAATAAATACCACTCACAGCTTTGTTATATATATATTTCTATGACATAGTTAAAGTCCCAAAAGAATCGAAATGTTTGAATATATTAATATCTGATTCAAATATACAAATATCGAAAATATTTAACTATTTCTACTTTTAGCTACAAAGCTGTGAGTGTTATTTATTGGCGAGGCCAAAAATCCCATGGCCCTCGGGAATCGAACCCAGGATCTCCAGCCTTTCCGGGGCTAAGAATCGAAATGTTTTGAATACTAATATCTAATTCAAATAGCCTATATAATTCTCGAAAATATTTAACTATTTCTACTTTATGGTTTATTTTTACTTTCTCTTACCTATGTATATATGTAATATATATATAGAGAGAAAGTATTGGATTCATGTCAAAAATTCGATGTCGAGATTTTGATGGATCTTCACGTTTTGAGGTCCCCTGAATCCAAAAAAGTGGTTTTCGCGACATGGTCTGTGTGTGTGTGTGTGTGTGTGTGTGTGTGTGTGTGTGTGTGTGTGTGTGTGTGTGTGTGTGTGTGTGTGTGTGTGTGTGTGTGTTCAATTTTAAGCATGAAGGAATTGAGCTACGAGGCTGAAATTTTATATTTAAGTTAAACACCCCCGGGACCGGAAAATAAGCTTTTAATCAAAATCGGCCAAAGAGTACTAGTACTTTACTGATGTACTTTTTCAGTTTTTTTCGATTTTCTCAAAATTCGTTCTAACGATTTTGATTAAAATTCAAAAATCAATTATTTTTTAGATGCTCTTTCAAATGTATATTCTCGTTTGGCCCTCAAAATTGTTTGAAGCACACTTTACTCTTGTACTCCATAGAAAAGATAGGAGAAATGGTTGCCATGGTATCAAAATATAAATATTTTCCCATACTTATAAATTTTACATCTTGAATTCAATTGTACCCTACTGTCGGAAACTAAATACATGTCGACACAAAAAATCTGGTGTGACAGCACAGTACACAACTTTCGATTACCGAAGGTAAGAGAAAGTTGTGTGCTGTGCGCCAGTCACACCAGATTTTTTAATTTAATTTAATAATAGTTTTCGTTTACGAGAAAATACAAAGAGTAATAAGCCTCAAATGAAATATAAGTACCGATATCCGTATTTTTGTCTCAGAAATTTTAAAGGACATTCTAATGTTATTTTCGCAGTTTACTTGATCGAATCAGGTCAATTGGGCTGTTGTTATTGTGGTATATTTTCAAGGGCAAAATAGAGAAAAAAAAAGCAAAATGAAGTTTGTAGCAAAGGGGTTATCACCTGCACGGGGAGGCTTCCTTCCGGTGACCCCCAAAAAAGCAACAGATGGGCCCCCGACTGACTAGCTCTATTGTGGCGGAATTTTAAAAAATCACTATGCCTGTTGCTTGGGCATATGTCCTACTCCCCCCCTCTACCTTCTTTCTTCTTCTCCTCTCCCCCTCCCTCTACAATAGCTCATCTCTAACACCTTCCAGACTTTCTTCAGCTGAGCTTTTTATCTTCGCTTGGGCCTGCATGTTTCCTGCTCTTCAATGAAAACATAAAAAAACATGTGGCTCTGGTTCGATAAATCATAATAAAAAAAAAAACCTCCTTTTTGGCTTTTAATCGCAAAGGAGAAAAAAAATCAGCTGTGTCTTTAGAATCATTAGATCATAATATCAGATGGGAAGATTAATGATTCATTAGAGTCCTTCCTATCGGGGATCTGATTTATGTCCTCTAATAGTTTCAAAGCCCTTAGGCAACTAGTATAATAATAATATTGCTCTAGATTTTAATTGTCCTTTTGCAAAGGCCACAAACGAGTGATATTATTTTTTAATAGAGATCTATTGAGCCACTCACATATATTTTAAAACTAGACTGATGTTTCGGCTTTAGATCAGAGCCATTTTCAGAATCGTCTATTCAATATTTATTTTTTTAAGTAAAATTATTTAGTATATGTGAGGTTTCGTTAATAGCCCGAAATATATCGAGTTAGAAATTCAATATTTCTTTCATTTATAACTTAGTGAAACCTCACATATACTAAATAATTTTACTTATAAATATGCAGGGCCGTAACGAGGGTGGGGCAAAACAGGCACCCGCCATGGGCGCAACTGGGCCCAGGGCGCAAAAACAATGAGGACCGACCTAGTTGTAAGCTGCACGAGGTTTTTATTTACCAACATTTTAATTAGTGGGGAAATGCCCTCCGACGATTATATCAGCCCCCCTCTCCCGAAGGGCCTCACTGATTATGTTGGTGGTAAATAAAAACTTCGTGCAGCTCACAACTTGGAGGGAGGGGGAGCGAAAATATACTTATTCAGGGGGAGGGGGCAATTTAGAATTTGAAATATCATTTTATATATTTTACAAAAATAAAAAAAAAAAGTGCAGGAGGTAGATTTGAACTCGCGAAATTTGATTACATGAGATTGGAAACAATATAGATTGGTTGAGGACGGATTAACCAGTTGAGCCACACTTCAATTAATTATTTTATGGAAAAATAAGCTATATAAAAAACATATAAAAGAAGTATTGAAAAAATGTTAATATTCCACATATGATATATCATTTTTCATTACTTTTTATGCTGATTAATAATTTATAATCAAAAGCTCAATAGCATGGATAGTTTTCAAATAATTCAATAGGCAAACGTCAGATTGTTTATGTCTTGATGTAATTAAACCAAAAACTCTATCTAACATATTATACATGTCATTAATTCTTGAATTTCCCCTGATTCCAGAGAACTAAACCCCTTTTAATTATATGATCTAGTTTGGGAGTTATTGGCGATCAAAGTTTAGCTTATTTTCGACCTTAATGACATCAACACTCAATTCTATATTATCGAAAATGCTTATTTAGCATTGTATGATCAAAACCAAATTTTTACCAGAGATTTATAATTAAAAAATAAGTTTTTTTCTAAAGTTTCATTGAGATTGGTAAAGAAATAAATAAAATATTGACTATTTTGTAAATTGAGTTTTAGAATTGGGATTCCGGCTGCAAGACCAGAGCCGCTACATAGAACGCTCTCTTTACCCATCCGGGTTCCCGAATTCTAAAAATCAATTTACAAAATAGTCAATATTTTATTTATTTCTTTACCAATCTCAATGAAACTTTAGAAAAAAACTTATTTTTTAATTATAAATCTCTGGTAAAAATTTGGTTTTAATCAGACAATGCTAAATAAGCTTTTTCGATAATATAGAATTGAGTGTTGATGTCGAAAATAGGCTTAACTTTGATCGCCAATAACTCCCAGATTAAATCATATAATTAAAAGAGCTTTAGTTCTCTGGAATCAGGGGGAATTCAAGAATTAATGAGACGTATCATATGTTAGATAGAGTTTTTGGTTTAATTACATCAAGGCATAAACAATTTGACGTTTACCCATTGAATTATTTGAAAACTATGAATACTTTTGAGATTTTGATTATAAATTATTAATCCGCATAAAAAGTAATGAAAAATGATATATCATATGTAGAATATTAAAAATTTTTTAATACTTCTTTTATTTCATGTTTCTTATATGGCTTATTTTTTTCTAAAATAATCAATTAAAGTGTGGCTCAAGTGGTTAATTCGTCCTCAAGCAATCTATAGTTTTTTGCCATCTCACGTAATCAAACTTCGCGAGTTCAAATCCACCTCCTGCACTTTTTTTTTAAATCATATTATGAATTTCCTTTTATTTTTAATGCTAACTTATAATTTCATTTATCTGTCATTATAACGAGAGAAAGGATTTGTGGAATATAAATTTTAGTAACCCTAAGTTTAGGGAATTTTGATATGAATGTTGTTCGATCTCACCGAGTCATCAAATACGACATAGGACTTTATTTTCAGTGTGTTCGTTAACTTTTGTGCTAAACTGTTTACGATTTAGCACTTTTAGGACAAAACACAAGATCACGAATACCCCTATTGTAAAATTATGGATGATAAAATTGGCGGAACTCTTGGGTTCTAATATACTAGTATAAGATAAAAAAAAAAATATGTTGAAAAAAATAAATCTGGTGTGCCAGACCTTCAAAAACCGTAAGCAAGAAAAAGTGCAGTGTGTCAAGATTTTTTACTAACATTATATTGTGTGGAATTTAATTTTATGAATTATTAATCTTGTGATACTGAACGTTTAAAATATTCATTAAAAATGCTCGATTAAAAAAAAAGAGATTTAAAAAATTTCCCATAAGTACTAATCAAAAAAAAAAAAAAAAAAAATTATAATCTCCTTTTTATTTAGATTTCAAACTAATTTAAATAGAGCTAGAGGAATTTTTTTTCCCCTAAAGAAAAACTTTTTTGGCAACTATTTCAAAAGAAGCTAATTGTAAAAGATGGCTATCGTGGACTTCCCTTGAATGGGACTCCTTAAGGGTGAGTTATGGTCAGAAGAGAGAGAGAGGCCTGATGATGGTGATGATGATGATGACGATGATTTCAACCGTTGGTAATGATCTATGATTTATTAACAAAAAAATAATTCTCATAAATCAAAAAATTGTCATAAGAAATAATTTATAAAATTTTATACTGAATTATGAAATGAATTAAAATTATTTTTTGTTAGGGTTATTGTGACGTAGTGGGCTCGATTATTAAAGTGGAACTTTTTTTTTGATGGCCTCAAATTTTTTCGCTCTTCTATCAGCATGTCGCGTTACATGACGTGACGTCACAAGTCGTGACGACAAAAATATATGACGAATTATAAAAAAATAATTGTGAGATTTAATTTTTAAATTGATAAAATATAATTTTTAAAATAATTTAAAATGATTCAAATCTTCAATTACTAAATAAGTATTGTTCTCAGTTTTTAACATGCTTCTATTGATTTCCCATTATCATTCCCATTTTCCAATTATTAAGTTAAGATTAAAAACGCGATTTTAATACCCTTAATCGAATAATTTTCTAAAAATTTTCAGTTAAACGCCTACGATCCGAAAAAAAAAGTTTCACTTGCATCGTGGTTTCATAAAACCACACAATGATTTTTTCTTTGAATAAATCTTAGAATGTAAAATTTGTAATTAATAAAAAAATTTTATCATCGTTGAGTTCCACATATGCTACGTTTGTCCTTTCGTATAGGAAATGAAAGGTTTCACATCTGTGAATTTGAATCGAATATTTTTCGTATTTATTATTTAAAGCTCTGTTAATTAAAGCGAAACCCCGTGGTGACCTTGTATGGGTGTTTAGTGCTGAAGCCTGTTGCTCTCGAGGGCAGATGCAGTCATCACCTGGTGGCGCCAGATGCCTTCCTCAGGGGCGGAAGCTGCGCTCCGGCTCTTCTTCTTCATCAGAGTCTGCATATGCATACGTGTGGGAGAATCCGGGGCCCCGGAAATCAGGGTGCTTTATGCATATAGTATATAGGGCCCTCTCTTTACCCACAATGCACTGGCTGAAGGTTCCTTCCGGTGGGGATCCTAGACAAGTGACTCGATAAGGTTTTATTTTATTTTTTTTTCTCTTCTGGTGAGTGTATGAGAATGTAGCCAAGGTGTTTCTCCCTCGGGTGTGGGTGCAGATGGATTTTCGATCCCAACACCTCAGCAAGAGATAAGAGCGCAGATGCCAGCGTTGTTGTTGTCTTCTTTTGGAGGAAAAAAAAGAAAATACAAAGAGATTGATTCATAAAAGAAAAAATGATAAAGAATTTTTTATTAAAAAAATAATAACAAATTGCATAAAATAATTAAAATAAATTCTTAAATTAGTAAATACATTATTTTTTCTGATAAGGCCATTTAGACCTCGTCTTTATTAATTCAAATTAATTTGAAAAAATATTTAGGAAAGCGAACCACTTCCCACAAGAAACGAGAATTCTACCTTTGTCCTAAAGACCAGGTCAAGAAATAAATTGTAATTAACTGATTTTTATTTAAGGTTCAGGAAATCTCGTTGGCCAACGTTGGCCCTGGCACTTTATCTTATTATAATTCCACTCCATTAACAACCAATCACCTCAATACTATTCGAAATACAAAGGAGAGAGAAATTCAAATTTTTTAACCAGGAGAGATATCAATTTTTTCTTCCTAACCTTCCCTTGATAAGAATCTAAATTCTTGTTTCAGTTTTTTTAAATTCCACCCCCCCCCCAAATTTTTTAATTCTTCTACATCTTCAAATAAAACATCTTTTTTGGATTTAAAATTCTTCAATGAATATCTATCAAGGGATTTAAAATTTAAATATTTTTGTGTAATTGCCCCCCCCCCGAAATTTTAATTCTTCTTTTCTTCAAATATTAACATCTTTTTTGGATTTAAATTCTTGAATGAATATCTATCAAGGGATTTAAAATTGAAAGATTTTTTGTAATTCCCCCCCCCCCGAAATTTTTAATTCTTCTATTTCTTCAAATAAACATCTTTTTTGATTTAAAATTCTCCAATGAATATCTATCAAGGGATTTAAAATTTAAATATTTTTTAATCCCCCCCCCCGAAATTTTTAATTCTTCTTTTCTTCAAATCTTAACATCTTTTTGGATTTAAAATTCTTGAATGAATATCTATCAAGGGGTTTAAAAGTTTAAAGACTTTTTGTAACCCCCCCCCCCCGAAATTTTTAATTCTTTTTTTCAAATATTACCATTTTTTTGATTAAAATTCTTGAATGAATATCTATCAAGGGTTTAAATTTAAAGATTTTTTAATCCCCCCCCCCCGAAATTTTTAATTCTATTTTTTAAATATTACCATTTTTTTGATTTAAAATTCTTGAATGAATATCTATCAAGGGGTTTAAAATTTAAAGATTTATTTCAATTCCCCACCCCCGAAATTTTTATTTTAAAATTCTTGATTTTTTTAATAGGTCCCTGTCCGCCTGATTTCATTTCATCCCGTTGCTCGAATCAGTTTATTAAAGGAAATTTAGGTTGTTTTCCCTAATTTTCTCATCCTTCAAAACCCAGAGGCGCAGGGCGAATACTCAAATTTTAACTTGATTCATTGTATTTTCATTTACAAAAATAATATGTTTAAAATTGAAAAACTCTGATCTACGAACCCCACAATATCCAACTTTCTCTTTATTTAAATAAAAATTGAAAAAACAACTAGCTGCGTTGCTTATTGGAGATTTCCTGAACCTTAAATAAATCGTATTATCAGCTATACACCTCAATTAAATCTAACTGATTTTTAATTTTTTTTAAGGTCTTTTTCGAGATTTGAGTCGTATTTATTTCAATCGAGTGGTATAGCTAATTCTATTGAAATACATTTTTCTCACTTGGGGTGAGAAGCGAAAATGTGACCCTTAGCATAAGAAGCTTATGCTTTACCTCTGAGCCAGGCAATAGCTAATTTGGTGATAATAAAAATAAATAAATCAAATTGATTTTTTTATTACCAGAGTCTAAAAAATGAAAGGAGTAAATTTAGGTAACTCTCAGGGAATTTAATAAATTTTTATATATTTTTGTCTACGTTTTGGAAGCAATTTGTTCTCATCTTCAGGAATATTAGTGATACATACAATAAGCTAGGTTATTTTAAATTTTTATATAAATATAAAATAAAGATTAGTTTGTCATTAACCTATTCTTTAACAAGTTTTCATTAAAATGGCAGCGCAATGCTTCCAAAAAATCGACGAAAATACATAAAAAATTATTAGATATTTGTTGGCTGTTAACTAAAAATGTGAATTTATTTTTCAGCGTGAAAAGAATCACAACGCCAAGTGATTTAATAATTTTTCACTCATTGCTACTTGTCAGTTCTGCCATATAAACATATGTACAATTTTGAGAGACAATAAGTTGCTTCTGAAAAAGAAGTTCCGAGATATTTTCGAAATATCTTCTTCTGTCCTCGCCATATTCCCGCTATGCGGGGTCGGCGAACCTCACTATTTCCCTCCATTCCTATCATGGGTTTTTGCGACGGAGAAGGATAGAACAGCCGGCCCGTCACGCGGTCTGACGCCTGTTGAAAAGAGGGAAGAAGAGATAGACATACAAAGATCAGAAAGACTGTCTGTCCCAGCTCGGGCAGCTCGTGGTCGCCATCCACGTACCCACAAGAAGTGGGCCCCTGAGCAGAGATATCTTCGAAATATAAGAATTAATAAACTCATTAAAATTACAATTTTGTTAAATTGATACTGGCGAGCGTAGGCACTATTTGAAACATACGTATACGTTTACTTATTTATACTTACTTGGTGTGTCGATTGTGTGTATTCTGCCTCACAAAGTTAATAAAACAATTTGAAACACCTAACCTAGTGTATAATTTAAATTCCCTATATTACAATTTTGTAATTCTTCTTCTCCTTGCCAATCAACGAGCATCCCCCACTAATGTAAAAGTATATAGTAATGTATAAAGTTATAGTCGAAAGACTAAAATTTGAAATAATATAAAAAATTCATTACTTAATAATGAAACGGAAGAGACTTATTGAATAAAAATTAGAAATATTTAAAGAAATGGAGAAGCGAATTCCAATCAAAATATTTCAATTTCCTCCCTTTCCTGTTCATAAATATTTTATAATTATTTTTCAAGTTTAAAACTAGAAAGTATAAATTTAACAACAAAAGCAAAAGTGAAATTAAATCCGAAAAGATCGAAACAAAAGGAATGTCCATCCATTCATTTCTTTTAAAATTTATTCAATTTTTTTTTTAAATTCTTTTTCAATTCTTTAGATTCTTTCTTCTTTTTTGACGACGAAAAGAGGAATCAATCATCAATTATTTTATTTCTTGGAACAATTTTTGATCGAAGTGAATGAATAGAGAGAAAAAAAAAGGTTTTTAATCAAGTGTAATTAAGATGGGGACGATATGATTATTTTCTTCTCACGGATGCATCTGTTCGTCAGGTAAAGAAAAAAAAAATAAAAAGGATCAACAAGTGATGGGCATTGCCGGAAAAACAACCCCGAAAAATGATCCAAAGGAAGAGGGGTGCGCAGATTTCCCACTTGCAAATGGACGGTTCCGGTATTAGAGAATAAAAGAAATGGAAAGTAACGACCCTCTTTGCACTGCTCTATTGATTCGAATATCATTTATGATCGATGATGTTGACTTTAACGCCCAACCGTTTCTCGTTTTCGATAGATTTATTTACAGGTATGAAAAAAATTACGCAACGACCACCAAATTTTTTTTTATACAATTAGCGAAGCCTAACTAAGCTTACAGGCTTAGGATGTTTTATTTTATCTCTATTAATATTCGTAATTTTTATAACAACTAGATTATTTTTTTTTTTTTAAGGTTTTTTTCGACATATAAAGTCATTTATGACCAGGGATGGGCAAAATTCCTCCCCGGGCAGTTCGAAAGATCCTATCCACTAATCCAATCTAGCTGCTGCAAAAGGATTAACGATCCGATCCAGCAATCCGACAAACTTGGGCGATCCGATCTGCTAATCCCATCATATTTAGAAAAAGAATTGCAAATCCAGATCCATGATCTGAAAATCTGATCCGGTTTTGATTTATTGGCCTTTAGATGAATCAAAAGGATTTTAAATTCTACGTAATATGTATTTATTAAAAAGTAAAAAATTTTAAACGATTGGCAATCCTTTCATGGGCGTACCCAGCGAGGGGCAGGGGGCAGCTGCCCCTCCCTAGAAGCAACAAAAAAAATTAAATGTTTATAAAGTGATGAAACGAAACAAAATTGGTGGTTGGCGACGGGGAATGATTCTTTTTGTTAGGACTCGAGGGTTTTTAGGCCTTTAATTCGAAGGCTTTACCCCTCTATATAAAAAATAGCTATGTCACAATCTGGACGACCATGATCTGCCCCCCTGGACGACCATGATCTGACCATGCCCCCCCCTAGATTTGATCCTGGGTACGCCCATGAATCCTTTGAAAAGAATCGCAAAAATCGAAAATGATTAGCGACCCTATCCTAGATCCAGATTCAAGATCCTCCCTAAAAAAAAAGGATTTCAATCCAGATCCCGAAAATTCTGAATCGGATCGTATTTTCGGTTTTAAATCCAAAAGGTTCGCGATCCTGCCTATCCCTTTCGGATTTCAATAAATTAGAATAATAGACAGGAAGAGAAAATGCTCAGGGGCCCACATCTTGTGGGTACGTGAATGGCGACCACGAGCTACCCGACCTGGGACTGGCAGTCCTGTTCTTTACCGCCGAAGACTGTGTCCCCTGGACCCCCTTGCTCGCCTTCGGTGAGCAAATGGATCAAATTTATTCTTGCTCGGCGAGAAATTGCAAAATTTTAAAGTTTTAAATTTCCCTCTCTGACTTGAAGTTTTAAATTTCCCTTTCTAACTCGGCTACCTCTCACTCTAACCCATCGGCGTGAGAGAATGGTAAACAGGGACATAAAACGGAAATTAGTGGCTAGCTTATAGTATGATTTTTAATTCTGAGTTTTTATTTTCTAAATCCCGACATAATGGCAGATACACTTTTTATATTATAATTTATTATTTTCAACATTCTTTTTTTTTAAATTTTTTTTGCATTATATGTATAAATATAATTATGCTATGATATTAATTAATTAATGATGATTGCTTTTGAATCCTTTCTTTTAAAATTTTTCCTAAAAATCCTCGATATGATTTTTGAATTCTTCTTACATGATACCTTATGAGGAAACATTTTTCAAAATTTTACATATAATTAGATTTACAATTTTTTTTAAGTATCTTTGTAAGTAAAAATAAGAGAAAGTAAAAATCAAGGATTCCGAGTTTTAATCTTTTCAATCTATTTAGTTTTTATTTTTATTGTTAAGAATAAAAAAGTTTAAAGGTTTAGGGATCGAAGTCCCCTGGTTAGAAACATCACCCGCAGAACAGATTATATAATAATAATATAGTATTATTATTTTTTCTTTTAATTATACATTTTTAGGCCAGCCTTATTTTATAAAATTCTAGGCTGACATTAAAAGATCAAACCAATTGTTTACATCATTTACTAATTTTTGAGATTGTTTATATTCAATTATTTTATGCTATTTAAAAAAGTTCTTGAGCTATATCAATCTCATCCAATTAACAAGTGTTGTTTGTTATCCTGACCCCCGTTGTGATGTTAACACGCAAACTTTTGATCTGGGGTTACCAATTAAAAGGTGGCTAATGAACAAAACAAGGGTTACTACCAGTATAAAGATATAATTGGCATTTCATGATGAATGGAGGTTATGTTTAAAACTCAAAGCAGCGATGCGAGATTTTGTTTTAATTCCTGACTGGATAATTTCTCCGTTTGAAATAATTTATATTAGAATTATGGTGTTAAGATCTCATAATATAAAAGTAAAAAAAATAGATTTCACATATCCATTAAAACGTAAAGTTGAATATGTAAATATTTATTCAAATGAATTTCTGAAAAGTCACCAAGTAATGAAATTGTTTGACTCTTTCGGTCTTTTCATGTATCCTTTTTGAAGTTATTGACATAAAAAGTGAAAGCAAATATGACATATTACTAATAGTTTTATTTATTATAAAATATAATTTTTTAAGAATACATATACTATATATATTTATTTTTGATGGTCAGGTCACAATTGTATTTACTATCATTTTTAATAAAAATTCATTTTTATTATTAAAGCTATTAATTATGATAAAAAATTACTTTACTGAAGTACTTTTTCATTTCATTCGCTCCAACGATTTTTATTAAAATTCAAAAATCAATTGTTTTTTAACGCTTTAAAATTTATATTATCATTTTGACTTCAAAATCTATTGACTTGGTTCGTGGTTCTTGAAAAAAATTAATAATTTGGGTTGTCTAATTTAAGGAGCACAAATGTAAATAAACAAGTTATAAATGAGGAATAAGTTTCAATAGTATTTAATCAAAAATTGAATGAAATTGCAAAGAATCACGATTTTTTTTACATCTTTATTTTATTTTGAAGTATAAGACTCAAATACTCTATTGAAAAAAGATCATGTCAAAATTTAAAAAATGTATTTATAATTAAATAATATTTAAGACATATGGTTATAAAGGGTGAGCAATAAATATGATAAAATATCAATTTCTTTGAAAATACATACAATAAAATATGAAGAGGGTCTATAAGTCTTCCAATCATTTCTTCAACGTATTGCATTACTCAAGAACACACAACTGTCTCTGATTTATTCCTGGGCCCTTCTTTCTCCCTTCATTGTTCCTCTCCAAAAGTTTTCAATGAGCTTATCTTCAACAAACACTGCATATACAACTAGAAGCAGCCAACGACTAGCTTCAGGCCCTGAAGGCGAAGTTTTTAGCGAGGGTCGAATGGGGTCTAAATCCCTCCTGTCCTCATTCCCTAAAATTTACCTAAGGCCTATATTAACTGAAAAAAAATCAACGTGTAAAAAAAAACAGGCCAGAAGGAGGGGTATTCGATATTTTTTCCCCCCTCAATTTGAAAAAATATCCCTTGAAGGGACAAACAAGTTAGTTTGCCGGTTTATAAGAAAGTAACAGTCACTGGCAAAAATATACACACCGACATTCTTTTAACAGGCAAATAAAAAGAAGAATGTTTCAAATTACTCAATATCTGATTGTGAATTAAAAACTAATTAGCTTTAATTTCGAAACTGGTTAATATAATAGAAAGTCCTCTCTGAAAACTAAATATGTCTTTTTGCCGAAAGGCACAAAATAATTTAAAGGAAGAAGGGCTTAAAATTAAAATATTTTTTACTATTATATTTAGTAGGTAGGTATAGTGAATTTTTCAAAGAAAATAAATGTAACTGGTCGCAGAGCATATAACTTTCTTCTTACTTGGGAAATTGAAAGTTGTGTGCTGTGCTGTCACATCATATTTTTTTTTCCTATATACAAGAATATAGTGTGTTTCAAACAATTTTGAGAGCAATATAAGTTACATTTTAAAGAGCATCTAAAAAATAATTGATTTATGAATTTTGAACAAAATCGTTAGAGAGAATTTTGAGAAAATCGAAAAAAATTACACAAATTGGCGAATTTTGATCGAAAACTTCGTGTCACGTACCAAGGTAATTATCTAACTTAAATTTCAAATTTCAATCTCCTGGCTCTTTTCGTTCTTGAGATATTTTGTTCCCAGACACCCACAGACAGACAGACCATTTTGCGGGACGCACTTTTTTGGACTCAATGGACCTCAAAACGTGTATTTCCATAAAAATCTCAACACGAATTCAATACTTTCTCTCTCTCTATATATTAACATATTCCGGTATATAGGGAAGAGAAAGTAAAATCAAGCCGAAGACTTATTTTTAATAATGATATTTTGTATAATGGCTATGGTTATTTATATGAGGCAGTGAAGGTTCCAACCAGGCAGAGCCAACCCCCCACCACCGAAATTTCGAAAATTATAAATACAGAGAAATATATAGCGATAAGCATGTCGTTAAAAAATTTTAAATAGTTTAGGTAGGAATTATAAAAAATTGGTTTTGATCTTTCTGGTCAGAATTGTCGGAATTTATTATATTTATTTATTTTTGTACAACTGTTTGTATACTTCGTCGCAGTGCACTTGAATAAATAAATAAATGAAAGGGATTCCAGCCTTAGCTCGGGTAACTTGTAGTTGACTTTCAAGTACTCACTTCATGTAAGCTTCTAAATAATATTTTGTACTTCTCATTGTGTTGTAGAAATTGATAAGTTTAGACTTAAAGGATGGTAGGCAACCAGCAATCCAATTATGAATTTGAGGCGTATTTTCTACATATTTTGAATATAAAATTTTAAGAAGAATTCGTTAAATATAAGATTGCCCTCCTATCTTAACTGAAATAATTCTAAAGACCCATCGGGCATGAATACAAAGGAATAAGAACAAATCTAATTTCATCATTTTGTTTTTGATAAGATCCTTTTGTAATCTCGTTTTTAGGGATGAATCTTCATTTGAAAACCACTGGATTAGAAAGAAAGAGGAGTCCTCCTCCTCCTCCTCTCTCTCTCTACCTTCGAGGCTTTAACGGCTCTAAGAAATCCAAACCCACGACGTTTTTAGGGTTCGAAAAACGAATAGAGAGGAGAGAAGGTCCCGAACATTAGAGACAACTCTCCCCCCAAAAAAGCAATGGCGTAACGTATATTTCAAAATGCACAATGCATCGTCTCCCTCTTTTATTTTTTCTTTAAGATCTTCTTGCTCCCCTCGGAGAGCCAACTTCTATCTTCTATGCAGAGTTATAGGCCTATATAGGGTCGGTAGGGAAAGGTCAGGGTTTTACAACGAATGGCTGATGGCCACGCGCTGACAACAAAACGTTTCTTATGTCGATTAGAAACATAAATGCTCATATTTTTATGCGCGCGTTGCTCTACATAACCAGTCAGACGCACTGTAAGGAAGATTAACTAAATTGATAGAGAACTTTCAAAATTCTTTGTAGGTGAGAATCCATTTGAAGTTTAATAAAAAAATCTGGTGTGACTGGCGCACAGCACACAACTTTCTCTTACCTTCGGTAATCGAAAGTTGTGTACTGTGCTTGTCAAACCAGATTTTTTGTGTCGACATATATTTAGTTCCCGACAGTACGGAACATATGAATTCAGATGTAAAATTTATAAGTATGGGAAAATATTTATATTTTGTTACCATGGCAACCATTTCTTCTATCCTTCCCTATGAAATACAAGAGTAAAGTGGTCTTCAGAAGATTTCAATCGCAAAATGAGAATATACATTTTAAAGAGCATCTAAGAAAGAATTGATTTTTGAATTTTTAAAAAAATCGTTGGAGCAAATTTTGAGAAAATCGAAAAAAACTGAAAAAGTACATCAGTAAAGTACTAGTACTCTTTGGCCGATTTTGATTAAAAGCTTAGTTTTCCGGTCCCGGGGGGTGTTTAACTTAAATATAAAATTTCAACCTTCTAGCTCAATTCCTTCATGCTTAAAATTGAACACACACACACCCACACACCCACACACACACAGACAGACCATGTCGCGAAAACCACTTTTTTGGATTCAGGGGACCTCAAAACGTGTATATCCATCAAAGTCTCGACATCGAATTTTTGACATGAATCCAATACTTTCTCTCTATATATATATTACATATATACATAGGTAAGAGAAAGTAAAAAAAAAAATTTATTAAGTAAAATATAATTAATTGAAGAAAACTCGACCAAATAAATTTTGCTTTTCATTAAAAAAAAATATTTTTTTGATTCTGTAAAATGTGTTGTTAGAATTAAAAGTAAACTAAAAAACTAAAAAAATTTGGAAAAAATATTCGTTTAAGTTTATAATAGAGTATTAAGATGCAATAAGTGGCTTTTTGTAGTTCAAAATTATGTGATAACAAAAGATTCCACCCAGAATGGTAGTTAAGTTGAGTCTATATCAAGATAAAAATCCCAAGGAGTTTCTCCTTTTGGCTTTATAATTATTGAAATACCGGAGGTTGTAAGACGATCATATGGAATTTTGAATTGAGAAGTTTACTCGTTAATGGATAGCAGATTCTTCATGCAAATATTTCATTAAAAAATATAAATATTTTTCATTTTCAGGACTCTATTCATTTGATGACTGTGTGTGCACATTTACCACCAGTTTCGGTCACTCAAATGACCTTTATCATTTATTTATCCTTACTATATATATAGCTATGTACTTTTATCAAATGAAATATGCCAAATATTTCCATTGATAATTTATATTCCTGTTACCTAGATACCTGTATAAAATGTATAAGTTAATATAGGGAAAGTTTGGGATTTCAAAGGAAATTACACGTTTTGATGTGACCCCTGAACTTAAAATTTTGAGCCTGTCTAGAATAAAATAACTCAATGCTCAATTTTCTGAGATCTACTTTACTTATTTTGATTTTATGTACTTTCTTTGATTTTTTGGTTATATTTCAAAAAAGTAATTAAAAATAAAGTTACTTCATTATAAGTAATTTATTAAATTTATTCATATTTTCTTCAATAATCCAAGAGAATGATAAATAGAGTCGTATAGGCCTAAAAACACCTACAACTTTTGAGATATAAAATATTTTGTTTAAAAAAATTAAAGATAAGTTGCTAGGCTAACAACCGGCATCGGAGGCCATTTTGACCCTGTCTCTAAATTGATTGATAACCAATTCAAAAAAATTTAAGCTTAAGCTTATATTATTTTTAATTATCCCCAAAATATAAGTCTTAGAAAAAAATGTGATTTTTGATTATCTAAGATGAAATTTGCATGATGTGCGGTCAATTACACCAGATTTTTTTGATTTCAAATCACGTAGAAGCAAAACAAGAGTTTTATTATCACTTTATCAAAATCAAGGCCAATCCAAACCAATCAATCGTCACCCGCATCTTGTGAATTTATAAAGAAAGAAGACTCAGTTGGTGTTTAATTTTATATGTAAAATTCATTAGAAAAAAAAACTTTATATGTCGATCAAGTGTCATCTAGCGGAAGCCTGCGGCCGTTAGTAGAAAAATTTAAATATTCTCTTAAGCTCTATATTCATCTCTTCAGTGCATTTTGTCGGGGCATTCATCATTTTCTATTTAAACTCGAATACGAAAACAGGTCGTTGGTGAATGCCCCAAAAAAGACACTACCTTCCCCTTAAAAGAAGGGTAGAGAATAAAGGATTAGCAAAGGGACTGGATTCGATCTGGTTTTAAACGGCTTTTTGAATGTCTTCGTTGCTATTCAAATGCGTGTTTGAAGAAATTTATAGCAGCTCAAGATGACCATCAAATAATCATAAGGGGTTGATTGTGCTCCAACCTAACGTATGGATATTAATATTAATGACTTCATATTCTTGGTTTACCAGCGATTTTGTGATTGATATAATTAATTTGGTTACAGTATTCGTTGGACGACGGCCACAAAAGCCAAAAGAAGAGAGGGGAGAGATTTTAGGGGCGACCGTATGGTGCACATCTTGGCTATGGCTTTAGAACAGATTGTAGCTACCTGTGAATGTCTTAAGTACCAGAAGGCATCTGCCCCGAAAAGCCCAGATGTCAAACGTACCGAACTTTCTGGGCCTCGGGGAAATCTGGTGAATACACTCAAATAAGCACCGGAACATCCGGGATTGAAAGATTTAATTAAAAAACAGGAATTAAAAAATTGAAGAAGCTCATAAACCCTTAAATCTTATGCCTGAAATTGATTTTTTTAACAGGAAGAATGTATTTTTTTACCCTAAGGCACCTGATATTATTATAACATCCGCCATAAGAACGTTGAAGGTTAGATCAGAGATTTCTTAAACGACAGAAATAAAAAATTGCAAAGACAATAACCATAAGATAGCATCCTAAGAGAGGAATTAGAGTCGCCAAAATGCATTTTATCTAATTTTTTATGGTCACTTTATTTTTTGATATAATAATTAATTATATTCCTTTGACAAATAAAAAAAAATACCTGGTGAGAGAAAATTAAAAAGAAAATTTTTAGTAAAAAAATTTGAAAATTCTGGTGTGACTAGTCGCAGAGCACACAACTTTCTCTTAGTAATCTTCGGTAATTGAAAGTTAACAGACTCACTATTTTGCGGGATCCACTTTTTTGAACTCAAGGGAACTCAAAACATGTGTTTCCATCAAAATCTCGACATCGAATTTTTGAAATAAATCCAATACCTACTCTATTAAACACTCACACTTTTTTCTCATTCACACACACATACACACAGTCTTTTCGGTAACTTAGGCCATTTAAGACTTTAAACGATACTCGTATGTTTAATATATCTATTGGGGGTCCAGGCATTCTTATTTAAGCCATTTGGTATCCAAATGGCTTAAATAAAATCATCGGACTGCCCGACTTTTGGTATACGAGGTTAGCACGGTAACCCCTACACCTAGACCCAAGGGCCATAGGGAGCTCTTCTCATACACAAAAAGATGTCTCTTATAATATTATATAAATATTTTATATATTACACGACAACATCTAAGTGTATTGCTTAACAACCATTGGTCCCGATGAAGGACGCGATTGGAGTCCGAAACATCGACAAAAAGAATTTAAATAATTTTTTATTCTCCTAGCTGCACATCTACCTTCCTTAGGATTAATATATAACAGCCATTTTACACTTTTAGTATATTCATTTATATATAGGTAAGAGAAAGTAAAAAGCGAAGAAATTCGTTTTTATAAACTAAAAGTCAGATATGAAATTATTTCTATATTATTTTTTGATTTGTTAAAAAATATTAATTTTTTTCTTCTTTCCTTGCCAATAATGCTATGTTAAGGAAACAGCAGTGATATTATGGACGAAGAAGAAATAAAAATCTTAGCTCAGGTAACATGAAATCAGCCAGACCTTAGTAGCCGATGTTTCGAAAGACAAACATTTCCTTCTTCAGAGCCAAGAAGGTGTTAACAAATAAAATACCTCTATGAATTTTAGCGTTATAACAATGTCGCTTGAGCAAGACAGAAATTTATTTTGTATGTGATTCGTTTAATAATTCTTATTGAATAACAAAACAAAAATTATTTTCTTCATTTTTTTAATCACAATCATCGTCAGGCTTCACCAAATTTAATTAGATACCTACTAATTATTGTTAACAAGGGGGGGGGGATCTAAAACAGCCAATTACGTAATAGCTCCTAGGTTATGGAACATGGAGATCACCTCTTAAGTAAGCACCTGAGATAAAGGTGTTGATAAGGGTTAAAATAATTTTAAAAAATAAGCTATTCTTGTTGACAATGTCGTTACCTCTGACCTCTCAGTCAAGGAGGTGAGAATTTAACTAATTTTATAGAAGAGATCAGATTACAGGTTAATTTATATCATACCCCTTTTTTTAATTCCAAGACCCTAAAACTTGTTTTAAAAATTTTTGTATTTTTAATTTTTTTTGAATATTATTAATTTAAAAAAAAAATTGAGAAAATCATTCAACTGCACAAAAAAAAATTAATTTTCATCAAATCCTTAAAATTTTTAGTTTTTTTTTTTTTTTTTTCGTAAGGGACATCGAAGTTCACTTTTTTTATATTAAAGATTTTTTTTTTTAAATTAAACTCTGTTTTGGCGTGGGATGCAAAACCTTACACCAAGGCCCGAGGGCTATGTTAAAAATAAAGTAATAAATTTAAGCACCGATGAATCTTGGATTGGTAGCCACGAAAATCAATAACTTTAAAATATAAGTTATATCCGAAATAAATAAAAAATAAAAATTTTTAATTGCCCCGTCTCGCATTATTTTTGCCCAGAGTCAAGGTGAAACAGGCGCCTCGCTTTTCTGATTTATATAAAAGCGAGGAAATATTTTCACTTAAATAAAATCCCTACAGAATTTAATTTGCTCAGGAGTCCACATCTTGTGGGTAATTGGATGGCGACTACGAGCTGCCCTAGCTGGGACTGACAGTAGGCCTACTTCTGTTCTTTGCATGTCAGTCTCTTCTATATTTTCAACAGGAGTCAGACAGAGCGACGGGCCGGCCTGTTCTATTCCTTCCCGGTCGCAAAAATCCATGAATCCGCCGACCCCCTGGAATTAAGGCAAAGAAAGATGAAGAAGAAGATCCTCGCTTTTAAATAGATCAGAAAAGCGAAGCGCATTTTTTTGATTTCACCTCGACTATGGGCAAAAATTATTTTTTGCATCTCCGATGTTTTTGGTTGAGATTTCACTTCTTTTTGTGAAATATTACATTTAAATATTATTTAATCATTTTTGTTTATTAAATATTAAGCTGAATAGATCTTTTATTTTGCATTCCAAACAGTAACAAATATAAATACATCGTTTGGTATTCATTCAAAACGTTAAACATAAGATTTGACCAAATTTTATAAAATTTTAGGATTTTTATTTTTGTTATGTTGGTAGAATATAAATACATCGTTTTGAATTCTTTCAAAATGATAAATATAAGACAAATTTGAAATTTTAATGTCCTCTCAAAAAATTACTTTTGCTCCAAAATGAAATTTTATATCAAAGATCGGGTTTTCGATAGTATCTGTTTGTATTTTAAATTTCATCAAAATCGGTCCAGCAGAGAAACTTGTAGCTTTGTCTAAAAATTTCAAAATGAATGAAAAATAAAAGGGAAGAAAAAGGACAAATAAGAGACTAACTTTTGACCTTCCGAAATTGGCTAAATCTCAACTTTGAGCCTTTGCCACTCATTTTAGGACAGGATTTTTTTTTTTAATTTTTGCTCAAAATAATCCTTATTTATTCTAGTTTAATATCAAAAAATTTGGCTTCGATATCTTAAAATTTTTTTGAGATATTCGCCCAAGAAGAGAAAAGTTTCTCAAAAAAATTTTTTCATGTTCCTATCTTTTATTAAGGATTTAAAATATTTCTTGATAATATAGTCTAGGGACGACTCGTCCACATAATGCAATGGGCCATTGGAATCTATTGGAATATAATCTAAAATTTTTGTATTTTTAATTTTTTTTGAATATTATTAATTTAAAAAAAATTGAGAAAATCATTCAACTGCACAAAAAAATTAATTTTTTTTTTATTGGAATATAATCTAAATGGTAGTATTAAGAATTTCTTTGATTTCTTATGCTTTTTCCTTATTCGGCGATTAGTCGCTCCCGCGATTCTTGATTATTAACATTAAGTATAATTTAGACACGACATATTTGTTGATTGGGAAGTTGTTGCACAAACTCGATTATTAGAAGAGAAAATAATTATTACAAAAAATTTAATATAACCAATATTCCAGCTAGAAACAGAAATATTTTTTCAGTTAATAGACTTTTAATTTCAACTAGGTATCAATACATAATAGATATTTTTTTTAATAAAACGACTCAAATTCCCTCCATCTTTTTTCTTTCATAATACATTGAATATAATCTTTAGAAAAAAAAAAACGAATTCTTACAAACTGCATGTTGATAAAAAAGAAAAAAAGGGAGAAGATAGTAGGGTAGAAGGGAGGAGGAGGTCCTTGGCCAGGTGGTTGCGGGGTGACGCCTGTTGCACACATCTACCAAGAAGAAAAGAAATGCCCCTGCCTCTCTCTCTCTACCAGGTTTCTTCTTCCATCTCCATCTGCATGTGGAATTGAGGGGTGGGTTTTCCCCCCGACAGTGGTGGACTCCCCCCTCAACCTTAAATGAGGGGAGAGAGTCATTCGTGATTGATGCCTTGCGCGTGCCCAGCATCAAAAGCGTCAGGATCCGGATACGAGTCCGGAAAAACGGAAAGAGAAGGAGAGGGGGGGAGCTACAACCAGGTGGACCGCGTACAACTAACTTGTTGCGAATAAAAAAAAATATTATTAATTGGCAGATTGCCTTTATAAAGAAAAAAAAACGCCTAATTATACCGCCACCAGCACGTCAAACTCAGGATTTTAAAAAGCGATTAGCGAGTAAAGGAATCCCAATTATGCTCGTTCAATGGGAAATCATTGTCTACCTTTTTTTTTTTAATTTGTTTAAGGTCTTTTCCAGCATCAGAGGCCATTTAAACCCCGTTCAATTGAGTTATATCCAAATGAAATAAATTTGTCGCCTGGGACGGGATGCGAACCCTCGACTTAGGCAAAAGAAGATCTAACTCTGATCCATAGATCAAGGGCACTTTTTAAAAATATGAAAACCAAAAACGAAAGTCCTAATTCGAGTCGACAAGTTCACAAGCAAGTTATTTCAATTGGCTACCAATTAATTTAAATAAATATTGATTGGGTCGTGATTAGATATTTAATGTTTTTATACATAAATACCCTAGTATATTGTATTTTTATTAGGAACCGACCGAATACTCGGTTTCGGTTACGGTTTCGGCCAGTTTCGGCCAAAAATCATGGTTTCGGCCGTAGTTTCGGTTTCGGCCAAAAAGTAGCCGAAACTTTCGGTCGGCCGAAACCAGAGTCTGAAAAAATGGGTGGACTCGCATGCAAAAAAAAAAGGTCAAATAATTTGCACTTGAGGGAGAAAAAATTTAGTCTCCCTAAAAAAAGGTAAAATGATTTTCATGCACGGGAGGGAAAAAAATTCAAAAAAAAAAAAGGAAAATGAAAAAAAGATTTTATAGGAAATACAAGTTTCGGTTTCGGTTACGGTTTCGGCCGAAACTAAGGTTGAGCCGAATATTCGGTTTCGGCTGAAAATCTTGTTTCGGTCAGACCCTAATTTTTATATACAATATACTAGGATATTTATTCAGAAGAATAAAAAAAAGAAAAGTTTTTGCTAATATTGAGATTTCCAGTAGATATGTCTTTAATTCAAATTTTCAACAATTATCTTCCCTTAATGATCATATCTAATATTTTGGAAGAAACTCACTAAGGGAGGGTAGAGAGCCATGGTGAAATAAACCGAAATTTATTTTAATTTTCGTGTCGAACGGAATTCAGGGCACTCTCCATCAGTTAATTGTAGATGTTAACAATCTGATCTGTCATTGGATTACTCTTTAATGTGCGATACATAGTGTAATCAACGTCTAATTAATGAAAATAGAATTGATTGTTGTATATCAATTTAACACCTACAGATTATTTCTATCATCTTGTTTGGATCTCTTGATTTTTTACCATGTTTTTTTTTTTTTTTTACTCCTTTGTTTTTACTTTCTCTTACCTTATATATATATATATGAAATATATAGAGAGAAAAAGTATTGTTTCAATTTTATTTTAAGTCTTTTCGGGCCCTCGGGGCTTGGTGTACGGGTTATCGTGCTAACCTCATATACCAAAAGTCGCGGGTTCGGACCCTAGGCAGTCCGATTATTTCATTTAAGCCATTTGGATACCAAATGGCTTAAATAGAAATGCCTGGACCCCCAATAGATATTATAAATAATAACGGTTACCGTCAAAGTCTTAAATGGCCTAAGTTGTCAAAAAGACTGTGTGAATGTGAGCGTGAGTGTGAGTGGGAATGAGAAAAAAAACGTCTTTTCGGCATCTTAGGCTATTTACTCTTTAAACAATACTTATAAGTAATTGTGATATATATATTGGGATCCAGGCATATTTATACCATTTGATATCCAAATGATTTAGATAAATTCATCCGACTGCCTAGAGTTCGAACCCACTCCCCTTGCCTTTTAGTTTATCAATATTGACATTTATCAACTTTTCGGCCACAGAGGCGGGGGGGGGGGGTTAAAAATATTATTTTGGGGGATAGTTTGGATAACATAATCGCCCTGGTTGATAAAAACTAAATTTGTATTTATTGATGTGTAAGTTTCGATAACAACTTGGAGAAATTTTGTTTGAGGTCTTGAAATTTTTGTCTAATTCGAAATTATTAAATTATTATCTAAGAAAAAGTAAAATACCAAAATTTAATTTGAATCTAATTATTAATTCACTTTTCACTTATTTAATAAGGATCTCGAGATTAAAATCCGTTTAAGTATAAAAGTTATATTAATTTAATATTATAAAATTCCTTTTTACTTATGTAATTGCATTATATAATTTAAAACGAGTAAAAAAAAAATTAGTAAAAATCAAGAGATGCAAGATAATAGAAATAATTATCATCTTCAATAAATTTATTTGAGAAGTAAATCCAAAACGATAATCATGATTTGTATAATTAGTGTGAGTACTAATTATAGTATTGTCTCATTACTTATCGTAAATTAAAAAAAAAAAATATTTTTCTAAATAGTTAAAGGAAAGAAGTATCTATCTGATGCATTCACAAACAAATACACTCATCTATAATTAAAATACTTTGTCTCATGTAAGAGTAAATTAGTGTTATAAAATGTCATGGGAATTTTTTTCTTTAGTTAATTTGTTTAATTATCTCTTTATATATATTTTTAGCAACAAATATTTAATTATTTTATAGAATGAACGCAGGCATCGTCAGAAAGAGACGGAGAAATTTTTCAGGTTCTTTTATTATATACTCATAATTTAACAATAAAAAACATAAATTCAACGTCGAATACTTTCTTGTTGAAATTTTACTAGAGAATATGTAGGTATGTTCTCCCTCATAATAGAAAATCTTTATGTACGTTATTTAAAAAAAAATAAAATTTGTAAATTTTTTTGACAAATTTGGTCCTGTCCGTAATTTATAAATTATTTGGTAGTCAATATTTGTTAATATAGTTGGAATTGCAAATGTTATTAAAAGGGCTGAAATGTTTTAGTTTTTTTTTTTTTTGTTTGTTATATGGACCCTGTTATGCAATGGTGTGTCAAAGACCAAACATCGAGTTTTGAGAAAATCAACAATAAAGTTTTTTGTTTACAATGGAATATATATAATTTTTTTTGTCAATTGTCCAAGTAACATTAAATATAGGACATATTTCATAAAAAATACTATTAATTATAGCTTTTGAAACAATATTCCGTGCTTAACTCAATTTTGAATTTTTTTGGTCTTTGACACACCATTGCATAACAGGGTCCATATAATTAAAGCACGAATTCCTCTGCAATTGCATATTCTATTTACTAATTTGTACGTTCCAGAAAACGAATTTTTTATCCGAAGCATACCACTCTGTTTTGAATTTTATATTGTATATTTTTGGATATTCTTCATAAAGTTGCATATTTGAAACATTTCGCATATTTTTTAAAAAGGCAAAAGTTTTTATTTTATATTTATAATCACGTAAAGAAAGAATACCTAGTGGATCTATGATGGAATTTTCGTTTTCTGAAGCTGAACCCCCGAAATAAAAATATATTTATTTATATAAAAAAACTGGAATATTTTGAAAAATTCATTCTTTTTATTCGACTTAAAACTATTATATTTTGTTAAATAATAAGATGATATAATTATTTTTAGTTATAAACATCTTTACTTATAAATAGCAACTTTCAAAAATAGGAGCTCGAAGATGGAAACAAATAATTAGATATAAACTGAACTGATTAAAACTTTTTGATATTTTTTACTCGTTTATATTTTGATATTTTTCGCACTTAAAGAGGTGTTATCATCATCATATGGCATAAGACATAATCCAACACACAAAATTCTGAAACTTGGACAATTTATAAACAAAAATATCAAAAACTTAAAAAATTTTAAAATTCCAAGGGAAGAAGATATTTAATTCTTTGTCGTTAGACGAATTTAAGACTTCTTATTCCACTGAGGTTGACGAAAATGAATGGATATTAATAGTATAAACATTTTGTTTTATCGTCCTGATGACGAACATATCCAGGACACTTTTATTCATTTCGTTGACTGTTACTTTACTATAAATAGGTATTCGAATAGTCATCTTTCAAGGAATTAAAAATTATTTTTTAATAACAGTCAAATTACAGACTGGTAAAATTAATTAGAATTTAATTTTTATTAATTGAAAATTTTAAAATAAATTTTTTTCTACCCTATATACCAAACATCTTGAACATTACTTAGAAACAAGGAATAGCTATTATTAATTTCAGTGAACTAGCTAATGAATAGTGTTAAATAGTTAGGAAAGGCATTTGAAAGGAAGAGGAGGAAGACAAAGCTGATCGTTGATTTAGACAAAATTCCACGACCGACGACGCAATACTATAAACGCCTGCTTTTTCTAACCAAAAATGATGTCACAAGACTAAATTTAGACGAAAAGAGCAAGTTTCGGCACCCCAATAACAATCATTTTGTTGTTTTCCCCCTACGGGGTTTTATAAAAAGAGAAGGTTAATTAATTTCAAAAGAGAAGCTTGGTTACTCCCAGAGGGGCAAAAAAATTTTATTAAGACCTTTTGATTATATCTAAGTGAAAATAATAAGTGGCTAAAAATTTGACCTATTTCTTATTCCTAATAAAAAAAGAATAATAGCTAAAATTATATAGGTTACAACTATTCGATATCCTTAATTAATAATAATTATTTGGTAGCAATAAAAAAAATTTGTTTCGCTTTTGGCGATAATTTCTATAAGAGGTCTTCTTTAGTTTTTATTTGAATCGAAATTAAATTAGCTCAAGGTTATATAATCAACTACTCGTACTTCCATTAATAAGGGTTGGGTATAAGAGGCATAAAAAGTCTTAGCTCGGGTACCTCATCCATTCTGGAACACCTCAATGGAATGTTTAAAATGATTTATTTTACGAATTCTTTTTCTTTTTTTAAAACCATTTGGTATCCAAATGACTTAAATAAAATCATCAGACTGTCTGGGATCCGAACCCGCGACCTTTGGTCTACAAGGCCAGCAGGCTAACCCCTACATCAAGCCTGAGGGACAATATAGAGGTCTCACCTTATTCAAACCTTAATCGTAATTTAAATAAAATGAAATTTTTGTCTTTTCGACATCTCAGGCCATATAGACTTTTTGAATAATTTAATTATATTTATTTACCCTAGATACTATTATTGGGCCTATTATTTAAATAAATTTTCATCGGGCCCCCGGGCCGTAACACAGTGGTAAAATACTGATATCTTGTACTAGGGGATCAGGAGTTAGCATTATTTCAATTGACTGCCAATCAATTGAAATAAATAGAGATTGGGAGATGGCCTCAGATGCCGAAGAAGTCTTTAAATAAAAATTTCACCGAACTACCTGAACCTATGCCCCTTAACTTTTGAGATTTTTATTCTTATCGGGATCTGGGGGGCGGATTTAAACCCTTTTTTAATCTGTGAAGTTGTGAAGTGGTTGTTGTATTTTAAAGTATTTCCTTTTTTAATATTATTGATAAATGTTAAGTACTAGGTTTAATATATTAATTATGCATTTTAAAAATGAAAACACAGTCCTTTTGCCAGTTAAATATAATTATAAATTAAAAAACCCTAAATCACGTCTTTTAGATTTGAAGAAATAACGTCTTTTAGTAAAAAAATCTGCATATGTTTTTTTTTTTTAAGTAAGTTTGAATAGATTAAATTTTTCCCTAGGAAATTTGAATAAAAAGAACTCCCGAGCTCAAGCTGGTTTTTTATTTATAAAAAAAAAAATCCTAAATCTTTGATTTATAAAATAAAAAGGAAGTGGTAAAGGTGGTCTCTGTCACAAATCTTTAATTCAAGCAGATGTTGTAGGGGTATTATTAATATTCTTTATTTTCAAAGGATCTTACCTCGACCTAAATAAACCCAACCACCTTGGATTGTTTTGATATTAGGAGCTATTGTGGTTTATAAAAAACCATTTGGACAAATTGTTATAGGATGTTTGCCGAATGAGGGTGGCGGCAGGCAAGATCTCTTCTTCCTGGCAATGCGAAGCAACACGTGGTGATCGCTGGTGGGATCAAAAACAGGAAGACATCATCAGTGGTCCAGCAGCCGATTGGGAACCACCTGGCGCCTGAATTTTGGGGGCACGTGGCACGCGTGCTACACCGGGCCTTTTAAACAGCGGCGAGCACGTGGCACGGGGACTCTGTGGCTCGTGCCAGCTGTCCGCCTGCTTCAGTCAAAAAATACCCTTGAGAGGGTTGAATGGCGATTAGTCGCAGTGTCAATAGGCCACTGGGATGAATGTAAGCCTTTCTAGTCGGGTGAAGGTGTTGGTGTTGACACAGACGGACTACTTGACACCAATCACCTGATTAAGTGGGCAAAGGATAGATGTTATTCTTTTCAATGGACATTCAGAAAATTTATTTTCATAAATTTGCGTTTTTTTTTTGTTTTTTTTGGAAATTTCGTTATTTTAACAGATATATGTATATTAAACGTCAATAAGAGAAATTAAGAGGATTGCAGCCAGGTAAGAAGCCTCTATTATCAAATCAAACTACTCTATCACAAAACGTTTCGGCCAATTTTATTGTGGCATCCTCAGTTGCATAAGATTAAAAAAAAAAAAAAAAAAAAAAACAGAAAGAGACATTTCGAATTTTGCTTCTCAACTAGTCACAGCATATGTTCAAATATATTTGCATTGTGTTATATTAATACATAGGCTATTGTATATATGACTAGCTTATGGACAGATGAATTAACAACTCTATTTTTTAAAACTCTTATGCAACTGAGAATGGCACAATAAAATTAGCCGAAACGTTTTGTGGTATAGGAGATTGATTTGATAATAGAGGCTTTCTACTTGGCTGCATTCCTCTTCGTTTCTTTTAGTGAATTCTACACAGCCATTTTCTTCAATAATCTATATATATATATAATAGCAAAGTGTCTGTCTGTCTGTCGGTCTGTCACGTTCTGTTTGACCAACTTCCCGTTGGAATTTTGAAACGAAATTTTGAGTCTTATAGAGGACGTTATGGCGAGTCCAGGGAAAATACTCGTGTCCCGAAATTCCTATAACTTTTTGAGTTATTAATTCCTTGTTACTATTTCTCCTATACGAAATGTATAGAGAAAAATTAATGTATTCTTTGCATGTATGTATTCTATGAATGTAAACAAATCTTCAAGCAGGGATTGGATAATTTTCTTTTCATAATGAAGAAAGCTGAGGGGGATCCAGGGGGGGGGGAAGCCTCCCTGGCTAGACCCGTCGAAGGCGGGCGGCACGGCTAGTTTTATAATTAAACGTTATAGGCAAAAATCTTTTTATATGATTGTTGAATTAAATTTATTTTAATTTCTTGACATAAATATTTTTTAATCCAGATTACCTAGTAGATCATTTGTATTTAATTGGTAGATACCTGCTCTGAGAAGAAAAATAAAATTATTATTTCCCAATCCATAAAACATCCAGGGTTTGATTTTAATATCGGTTTCCACTCAAGCACTAAGATTTTGCAAAATAATTAAATATATCAATAAATATATGAATATAATTTACCTATAATACAACACGGACGGATCTTAAGAGTCTATATGTTATAAATTTTTAAACTCAAAAATTGTAAATTAAATTTTTTTTCTCCTGTTTCCTGAATGATTCATTTTCATCATCTTCAATTTTCAAAAACAGGATATTGAAAAATCCATCAATAAAGTTACGTATTTGTCCTCTAATATTTAGAAGAGATACTTCCGACAGCTCATTTCCTCCCTCACTGGGTCCATCATCAGGCTCATCACCATCCCTCTGGTCCAGCACGTGTTGACGCGTGGCATGCCACGCGCCCCCAAAAGCACCCTCCCACTACTGGGACAATACCACCAGTGTCCGAAAAAAAAACGAGACAACAACACCATCAGAGCATCTGCACCCAGCACCCGGCACACCTTGCACCACCCAACTCAGGAAAAAGCCTCACTTGGGAGGATTCAATTAAAGCGATCGCTTTAGGGCATTGAATTCGAAGGAACGCATTGTGTTGAAGCAACAAGTAGCAAGCAGTGTGTGTGCGTGCCTAGTCTCTCTGTATTTTAGAGATAAAATTTTCAAAAAAAGACCTTGACAGTGAACTTCAAGATGCGATCACGAAAATGAAATTTTGTAGTATTGGAACAGGAAATGCGAAAAAGACCTTGAAATTTCCAGCAATCAAGATAATGACTCTTCTGCTAGCATTTGGCAAAGTAGGTAGGAGAACAAAAACAGCCTCTTCTTGATCCTCGAGGCGCATAAGACCCTGGAAGAAGGAGAAGGAGGGAACCAGGTGGTGGCTATATGGTTCCTTCGAGGGCAGATGGGTCTCCGGGGACCGCTGGGCATATGGCCGCGGGGGTCCCGATTGCAACCAGATTGCATATATCCGTACTGACCGGAAATGCTACTTATGACGTAATTAGTGTCCATGCACATTCAGATTTTACAAGGGGGAAAAATTTCCTGAGCATTAAAATAGAAAATCATAAGAGAATTAATAATGAATAAAATCTCATCATAGCTTAAGTAATTTCAATAATTTTATTAAGATGATGACGTAAATAAATTATATAATTTTAAATTTGCTATAGGGCTATAGAGCTACTATATATATCTGTGGTTGTAGAATAATTTTGATAACGTTAAAAAAAATGAAAAATATTAATAGATGAGGAATAGTTATTCTGATTTCATATTATTATTTCATATCTTATTCAATTATTTTTTATTAATTTCTTTTATTTTAAAAATTTTTTCTATGATGTTTTTAGATAAAAAATAATTTCTAATGCTTTATGGATATAGGTTAAACTGATGTGGTCACTTAGGGCGTCTGCAGAAATTTTTCCAAGAGAGTAAAAACTTTTTCTTTTTTTTTTTATTTTGAAAATGGATACCGGTACTTAAGGTTCGAAGATATTGTAATCATATCGAACCATCAGGAAAAATTTTAAAACATTTTTTAATAAAACTTTAAAACCTATAAAGTGGTGCTTTTATCTTTTTATTTATTTTTTTTAATCATTTAATACAATGAAAATTACTATTTTAAAATTTAATGAACATCTCCATTAAAAAGAAAAAGATTTAGAGATTGATTGAAATTTAATCAGGTAAATTAAATTAAATGTGAAAAAACTCATTTTTTTTAGCTCTAAGGTTAAGCGAGTTCTTGTTTATTATATTGATGATTTGCTATATGTCGGTTAAGTTTGCTAGTTGGCTAGAAATGAAGCAACCGGCCCTAAGTGTATTAAATTCAGAAATAGTATAAAGTAATACAAATACATATTTGGAATTGTACTTCTGAAGATGACACACTGAATGTCCAAATACGCAGGGGCGGCGCGTCCACTAGGCGAACTAGGGCGGCAACCTGGAGAGGGCGGCAAAAAGGGAAAAAAAATTTTTGTTCCACAAGCGGCACCCGAAAAAAATTTTGTACCACGGCCGGCAAAAATTTATCATCTCTAAAAAAAGGAAAAAAATTTTAGTTCCGCGCAAGAGAAAATGTTCCGCGGGCGGCAAAAGGGTAAAATATTTTTCGGACGGGGAAAATTTTGGTTCCGCGCAAGAGAAAATGTTCCGCGGGCGGCGCACGGGAAAAAATTGGTTCCGCGAAAAAAAAAAAAAAATTCGCAGAAAAATTTTTGAGATCAGGGAAAATTTTAAGGAGGGGGCGTCAATTTAAATTTTTAAAGTTTTTTTGGGGGGCGCAAAAAAATATCTTGCCTAGGGCGGCAGAATAGCTTGCGCCGGCCCTGCAAATACGTATAGTGTTTATGCTAATATTGAATAAATAAATACACGTAGTATATTGAAACATGCCTCATCAAAATATTTATTAATATATTTTAATACTTAATAGAAAAATAAATCCCCAACAAATTTTTTTCTCATTCAAGGTTTATTCATATTCGGCCTTAGTGACTTGCCTGTTAAACTTAATTAATGATAATTATTTTATACTCTATAAAATAAATTTTTTAGTTTTTTAAAATAAAGTAAACCTCTCACATTATAATTAGATGCGTGTCTTTAAGAATATATCTCTCTAAAAAGTCACTTTTGGTAATTACATTATGTTTAACATAGTTGATGAAATTAAGTTGACCAGACACCTTGTGTTAAGGTTATGTTAATTAGACCTACTAGAGGACAGGTAATCAATATTTTGTAAATAAAAAATAAATATTTAATACTACCTGCATGTCTCATTGCGCCTGAGTTTGTAACGGTCTTGATCACCTCGGAACTCTAAAGGCCTTGTCTAAGTTGAGGATTTAGGAACAGAAGACCCACATAAGGCACCAGGTCAAATTCTGATATGTCCACCTGGCAGTCGTGCGACAGAAATGCATTATTTCGACGTAAATGCGCTACGCAACAGCAACAAAACCAAGTCCTTTGACAATTCCTTTTTTTTGTCAACTCTCGAGTGGTTCTTTCAGGTTGATCAATGTCTGAAACGAATTGGATGGAAAGCAAACACAAAATCCAAAAATTGCAACCTTCATTTTATATTATCTCTTTCTTTCTCTTCTACCTAAAGGGAAGACTTATCTTCTTAAAGGCGTTTTGCGGTTTGACGAAAATATCAAAGTTATCTAAGGTCGGAATCTTTGGTACTACTAAGCAAATGGAAACATGTCTTTGACAACGTTTGATGAAATGTATATGATGTTTAGAACAAGATAGGATTGAGTAAGAAGGCCACTTATTTCATCTTAAGTTCTTTTGTGTAATATTTAAAAGGTAAATGAAATCCCCGCCTACCTGATGAGAAAGAAATTCCCAAAGATAGATAAAATAATAATAGGAAGAAAATTTAACTATCGTTGCTACCGGCTCCTCGGGCTTTGGTGTAGTGGATAGCGTGCTTGCTATTTGTACCAATGGTCGCGGATTCGCATCCCGTCCCAGGCGAAAAAAACGTGATATATTGAGGCTGGAGGCGATTAGCCGAGGGGATAAAGAAGTTAAGCTTATAATCTTGAGTTGAAGACAACTCGAGTTCAAATCCACCTCCTGGCAATAAATTATCCAACTCTACTCCTGAGGAAGGAAACGGGAACCCACCTCAGTATCATTCCCATGAGAGTTACTCTTCAGAGTAGCCACAACGTGTCAGGGATGACACGATGAATGAGAGAAAGATATTGAGGCTAATCTTTAAGAAAATAAAATAAAAATTTTCATCCACCGAATTATATAATTTATAACCTATTATCAATTTACCTTTATTAAATTTCCAAAATGAAATTAGGCCCAAAAAATAATCTAATAAATCAATTATGAGATGTAATTCGTTACGCTTTTTTATTACTCTATTGATTTGGTTAAAACAAAAAAAAAAAAAAAACTTCCCCAAATTTTATTAAAATCAACCAAAATTTATAGCTAGGAATATTTTTTTTAATTACTGCTTGTCAGAAAAGTTGCTGGCTTTAATTGGCTAAAAAAAAAAAAACGAATAATTTTGAAACGAAACTGACCTGGGCTAACATCCCCCGGAAATAACGAAAAACACCCTGCTGATTAGAGTGCGAGATACGCGTGGGCCCCTGGCGAAGGGGGGCTCCGCCCCGGCGCTAATGGGACCCACTTATCATAAAGATTGCCCGGGCTGATAGCGCTCTTGGCTTGGCTGATGTTCTCAGCTCGCAACCCACCCTAACTTGTTTAGTTTTTATCCGTTTTCTTTTAATATTATTATTATTATATTGTTTTTACTTCACCTACAACAGTTGGCCCGTGTGATATTATCATTAAGAAAAAAATATTTTTTTATTGACAAGACATTTGATTTATTTTAATTTCATAGCCATTAGGAAGGAAGTAATCATAATTTATTAAATTAAATAATGATTTTATTATATCAAAAAGTATTTTTTTAAGAAATCATTATACAATAAAATAATTTAATAATTAAAGATCACATTGCTATAATGATAGTTGCTTTATATAATAATACAATTTAAATAAATTTTATTTATTTATAATTCCATATGGCAGGATATGCCGATAGATTAATTTTATTTTAAAAGGAATCTTAATTTAATATTTTTTTAATTTCGGGCCCTGCTAAAGGACATGAATTTTTGAAAAATTTTGTTTTTATTTTACACACGTAAAAATCATTCATCAAAAATTGACACTTTAACCGATATAGTTTATTTGTTAATTGAAGTTTAATATCAAAATTCGTTACAATGTTGCCTTGCAGGTTGTATGATGCGCGTTGAACAGTTAAATAGCATTATTAAATAGAACGTTTGATTCGTGACTAACTCAATATATTTCCTTGTAAGGAAAATTTTATCCTCTTTTGTTGTTCTGGAAGCCTTTGATTTAGATATAAAATCCAGATATATATAAATAAATAAAATATCCAGCTGTTGTTGAGGATGATTAAATTTCAAATTTTCCATTTGGAACGAAGTGAAAATCTGTATAGCAAGGTGCAAGAACACGAAACACTTGTCCCTGACTGATCCAATCTCAGCTTGATCTACATTCTCCTGTTTTTTTTTTTTTTTTTATTATAATTTACTTTCCCCACGTTATAATCGTAAAAGAGATTTTATAGGAAGAACACCTGAGAGTCTATCGAATTTTCCAACATGAACAAAAATTAAAATAAACTAACAACTAGATATAAATTTATTCCTTTATTATTTATTATAATATAGCCTAATATCAAATTGAACTTTTTGGACTGTTTGAATTAATAAATATTTCATTATATCATGGTGTTTTTCGGTTGGGGCAAAGGGGGGGATTTTATTTAAATACCCCCCAAGGGGGAATTGATAGAAGGAAGAGAAGTTGGTGGGCCAGTCACACCAGATTTTTTCAACATTACTTCATAGGCCAGCATTATGATATATATAATTCCTTATTTATTAATTGCACCCTTGAGAGAACTTCTCAAGATCGTGATCCATCGAGATCGCGCCTCGCCGATATTAGCGTTCTTTTAAATTCAAATAAACGAGTGCGGTACTGTGATATATTAGGCATGCTGAGAACAAATCAGCAGATCCTTGGATCGACTCCCGGTGGTTTTTTAGCTGTTTGAATTAATAAATATTCAACTATATGTGTTTCAACATTTAATTCATAGTCTAACATATGATGAATTATATAATTCTTTGTTTATAAAATTGATGATTTCATGAGAATTTGAAATATTGAAGGTTTAAATTAGTTGTTGTATTCAAACAATAGGTGACAGGAACAGGGTGCCAGAATATTTAGTCTCAAAGAAATAAAACTTTCTATTTAGGAAACATTTTCGACTTTAATGAAATATCGCCATCATCAGATCAAAACAATTTTATAACTTTAACTTATCGCATCGTATATAGACTGATAAGCATTGCATTGTATTTTGTACAAACAATTTATGTATAATAATACACACCAACTGATAACTCCAGTATTTGACTCAATGCTCTGTCATTCGAGTTCATACTCTCGATTATGGGACTGAAGTTGGCAATATTTCATTAAAGCCTGTTTCCTAAACAGAGAGTTTTATATCGTGGAGACTAATATTTTGGCTGCCACCTCCTGTCCCCTATTGCTTTTGATATATTAAAGAAATTATTAATTTTCATCTACTCTAATTTTTCCTTATAGTCTTGATCAGTCAGCATTATTTAATTTAAATTTAAACTATTAATAGAAAGAGAGTAATCAGCCCTTGTAACTTGATGTGGGGAAAAGATGAAAGACTCGCCTAAAGGTAAGCCAAAGGTAAGACAGAAAAGAAATTTATTCTAATTCAATTGGATACCAATCAATTGAAATAGAGACGGGGACTAAATGGCCTCAGATGTCGAGAAAGACCTTAAATAAATTAACCAAAAAAGAAATATTTTAATTTTTGATGTTATTTGGAGTGAATTTTTCTTGTCCACTTCAGGAAATGTTTAACTATATAGATAATGAGAGTGTATGTAGTATATAGAGCTACAGCTAACAAAATCTAAGTTTTTTAGCAAAAAAAAAAACGGAAATAAATTTTTCAATTCCTATAAAATTTTAAAAATTCACTCTGATTGTTCTACTAAAGAAATGTCTTCGAATTTTGAACCGGACTTGTGTTGTTCCTCTAACACCAGCTGGAGACTCAGATGTCTAACGGAGAGGACAGATGCAGATGCTGGTCCAGCACAGCCTCCGGGCAACAGCCTAGAAAAAGCAGCCCATGTTGCACGTGCACTCTCCCCCCCCTTTATGTTTACAGGGGATGAAGGTGAAAGGAGACCAAGGGGCATCGAATATTACTTTCTCCTTCAAAGAAATATTTTATTTAATTCACCACATTTTGTTATTTCAAGTAAGATTCTTGTTTTAATTATCGATGGTCGGTGTTTCTCTTGATTAAGCCTATGCTAAGAACTAAACTAAATTCTTTATTCAAATTTTTTTATAAAATTTAAGTATTATTTAGATATAAGATTAATTTAAGTATTATTGATGATTATTGAAATATAATTTAATAAGCAAAATAAATTGAAATGGACAGCAATATTACAGTAATTTTAAAATCATTTGAGAAATGTCAACAAAAGATAATCTCGTCTTATTATAGACCTCTTTTCCCTAGAATAGATATATTATTAATAATCAATCTAAATGAATTTTGTTGTTTTATTGGATTAATGACAACCGGACCTAGATTGTTAGCAAGTTCACTACTCGAAAGAGACCAGCCCCCAAATTATTAATTTATTTTATAAATGCGTTTTTAATTCCATATTTCTGAGGAAATAGAACTATCAAATTAAAATTGAGATATTCGGTCTTTAAACTTTTTCCATATTATATTGTCAAGTGTATCATGGCAGACGTTATATTATTATAGGTCTTAGAGCCTAGTGGTTTATTTGGGTTTTCTTTTTCCTTCACTTAATCAGCACATGAGACATTCAGAGTGATCCAGACAAAAAACAATTTGAAATTTGAAATTTTTATATATTTACCCCGAAAGCTCCGGGCCCTCTTTAAGTCAAATTTTCGTTAAATTTTTTCTCCGTTTTTCCCTGACCCCGGGGCCTTTCAAAGACAAATTTTTGGGAGCCTATGCCGGCTCGGGGCCTGGGGCGGACCGCCCCCCCCTCCGCCCACCCCCTCGGTACGCCTCTGTGCCATTGAAATAAATAGGGATGAAGACTAAATAGAGTTAGATGCCGTAAAAGATCTTATACAAGTAAAAACAAAACACAAAATTAATTTTTGTGTGACAATTTTTGAAACTCCAATGTAGTGTCATATTTTTTAGAGGTTTTTTTATATTACGAATATTTTCATAGTATTAAGAGATTTATTTATTAAAATTTAAAAGTATTAAAGATCAATATCTCGAGAGAAACAATTTTAAATAAAAAATTATCTCCCAAAGAATCCGGAAGACTAACTTCTTAAATTTTGATATTACTCATTGACAGATTACCTCCAGGTCGGCCCTGACTAATTTTAATATTACAAAAGTTAAGTCAAAAAAAAGCTCCTGGAATTATAGGTAAATGTACTGATATCACTCTTTTCCCTTGGGAAAGTAAATAATAGGTTTTTCAAAAAAGGTCATAAAGTGAGAGAGATAAGTAACCTAAGTGTAATTTTTGTTCATTAATTATTACCCCAATAATAATAAATATTTTTTCTTTGGAAAGTGCACCGGGAAGGTGAAAATTTTTTTCTTTTGAAAGTCGAGAGAGGGTCACTATCCCAGGACTTAAGAAAAAAAAACCCTTCAATAAATTTATTACAGATAATAAAACTCTGGCAGGTAGAAGGTCATTCGACGCCACGTTTTTCATTTCTTCCCATTCATCATTATCTCACTTCACTAACTCTGATATATTAAATTTAAATCTATAAATATAATTATCGGATAGTTGGCCGATAAATTGATTTATGGATTGTATAAAAAAAAAAAAAGATAAAAAATCTAAATTAAATAAAAGTTTCAGTTATCTGTTTTTTTTTTATAGGTTTCACTCTTTTTGAAATCAAGAAAAAGTGATTTCACAAATTCCATTTAATGAATTCTTCTATTTTTTTAATAGATAAATGAATGAACATCATGAAAAAAAAGAAAAAAAATCAAGAATAGACATGAAAATATAGTCTTAATTTCTAATTAGAAATTTGAATGCTATAGACATAACGTAATCAAAAAAATATTTTTGGGAAAGGAATTGCATATCGACGTTCTAATTAGCAAAGTGCCTAACTCCATTTTTGTTTATTTTTCAGGAGAGCCAAAAAACGTTTCATTGTCATTGTTAGAGCCATTGTTAAATACTTTTCGTGAAATAACTCTTCGAACTGAAAAATTTGAATTACGCTCTTACCCAGTTCAGGGCATAAGGAGAATGATATTTTTCAACAGAAAATACAAAAAAATGATTTTCGAAAAAAAGTGGACTTTTCTACTGAGAGCGTCGATATGTCTGATTAAATTCTAGAAGGGAGAATAAGTTCAAACAAATAAACATTTAATTTTTCAACTCAAAGGATAAATCTAGAGCTGAATTAGTAATTGATAAAATTGTTAAAGTAATATGTTTCAACATAACTGGTAGTATTTATTTTGGATGGAAATTATGGTTCTTGCATTTTATAATCTATACATCTTCATATAGCTCTGCCCCTTTGAGATAGAGTGGGATGATCTTGGAAGAAGATTAAAAGTAAAAAAGGATATCTCCACTCTCCTAAGAAGATTCTGTCTTTTTAACTATGCTGAGTACTCTGAATAAAAAAAAAAAAAAATACGCTGAGCTAGTAGTCATTCTTACGAATTCAAGTGTGTTTTAATTTACATCAACTAGAGCCTATGGTTACTTAGTTTAAATTTAAACAAAATATTTATTTATAAATGTCTAATTACTTTACTTAAAAATAAAAAAACAGCCCTTGTAGCATGGATTCAAATCACACCAAATATAGTCGGATTATAAAAAATTCCAGTGCCATTTTTTGAAAATCCCCTCAAATAAAACCAAACAGCAAAGAGGAGGCTAATACACAAAATAATTTTGAGTTATACGAATCGAGGTAAATATCTTTGAATATTCTAGTCAATCCTGTCAGTAAGAGGATTGAAAGAAAAATAAATAATATCACAAATTTTTAATTAAAATATAAATATTTTGTATATAATGTTATTAAAACTAACTCTCGTTATAATCCATATAATTAATTCTAGACAATTATTTATTTTAAAATGAACAGTAATTATGTCTTTGTAAACAAACAATGACAAGTAGTGCTAAATCTCGGATGGGTGAAACGAATAGAAATTATAATTATTTATTTTTTAATGGGCGAATCTGGGTTAGTATTTAATATTCTTCCCCAATACAAAATAATTCCGTCTATCAATATCGTTCAAATGTTTACTCTGTTTTCTGTCTGACATTCCAAACTACTCGATAATCACCTTCAAAATTCTAAACAGCACTTTTTTATGATGTCGAGTCGTTTGACTGGAGTCCAGCCTCCCAATATGGAAGAAAAATATTTATTATTTCTAATCACGTCTCTCTTTATCACTTATTACAAATTAATTTTATTCATCCAAATTAGATAAACTTTAATTTTTATTTGATTATTATTATTATTATTATTTACTGAATTTCGAAATTTTACTTGAAAGATTATATAAATAAATAAGAAAATATTATATTAAATCAATACCCGCATATTAATAACCAGTTTTTATGTTAAAGGACATTACAAATAAACAGGTGGTCCATCAGACAATATTTTTAAAGTCATATTGATTTTTTTTTACTAAAACAAAATTTAAATTTAATATTTTTATCTATAAATATAAAACGAAAACCCTTATATTTTTTTATTCCTTTTTCAATGTCATTAAAATTAAATAATATAAAATTAATCGTAACTCGAATTAACCAGTTTTGTATATAAATAATTATGGTAAAAATTTCACTACTTGCATTAAAAGGGTTCAGTAGGTAGATGTTACACATATTTTTCCCGATAAGAGGACGTTGTGTGATTTAAAAAGTAAGCCAAAAAATACCCATTACGAAAATTTACCAAGAGATATCAGAATGCTAGCTAATAATTTAATGCGAAAAAAAGCATATAAACAAATAAATATAGGCTAATAAGGGATCGGCTGTTAGACTAGCCTGTCATCTTTTGCAAGAGTGCTGAACTATTTGACACATAATTTTTAAATATATCTACTAATCTTATTTTAAATTTTTCTTAATTAATATGTGATTAATAATAACAATAAATTTATTTTTAAATTAAAAAAAAACTTAAGATTATTTGGAGAGATTGTTTGCTTAATTTTTTAATAAGTCATTAAAAAAAATTATAACTTTCTATTCCAATAATCCCATATAAATATAATTTAAAAAAACCGCATTGAAAAATTCCTTATAATAGTCTAGTTTTTTTTTTTTTTTTTTTTTTTTTTTTTTTTAAGTAGTAGATTTAGACGCCGCTCCTACACCCCCTTAAACGATAAAAAGTTATTTCCTCATAAGGATGGAGTCTTCCTCCACTTAACGCTCTAAACAGTATTAAATTAAAGAACTTCTCATTACTTATGTATCTCTCAGTTGAAATTCTTAAATATTTTTATCCCATTTTAGATAAGTTAAAATATGCTGGTAGGTATATTGTGATAATGTATACCGTTAGACTTTGACATCCATTGTATTTAATATTAATACTCGAAACGTTGATGCCACTATAAAGTATTGTTAATGTCAATAAATTATTTTCTATTATTATTTAAATTATAGACTAATTAACTCTTTTCGTTTTTACATTAGCGTTTTGTTTTATTTTTTCAGAGTTCTGATATGGCATAAGCCGAAACGTTGAATAAATTTATTGATTTATTGCCTTAGTTCTACAGTATATGAATCATTTATTTGTATTTTAATGCCAATAACAACAAGGCATTGAAATTTATCCTTTAATTAGTTATTTATTTATTTGAAATTCCTACCTGGAACCTCGTTTATTTACCCCCCCCCCCCATCCGTGGCCGAGACGACTAAAGTTCATGACAAATATCAATAACTAGTATATTACTGATCTACTTTTTCAGTTATTTTTTTTTTCGATTGTTTCAAAATTCGCTCTCACGATTTTGATTAAAATTCAAAAATCAATTTTTTTTTAGATGCTCTTTAAAATGTATATTCTCATAATCAAAAGTTTGTTTTTGTTACGTTCACGGTCTTTTCTTTTGTTATTGTTGAAAATAATATCATTTTTATCAAAAATTTTTTTAACACTTATTTAAATATAAAATTCATTAAGACAAGATTTTTTTTAAATTAAATAGAAACAATTGTCAATTGTGTTTTTGTTTTTGTTATAAGTTAGGCAGTCTGCGGGTTCTGGTCAAGTTCAGGTGGATTGGTAGCAGGTGCAGTCGATGGAGCCGCCGGGGTCCGAACCCAGCACCTGTCTGCATACGACTCCCCCTTCTCTCTTTCTCTCGGCACTATCTTTCTTCTATTAAACCTCCTCCCACTTTGGGAACTAGATCGCTGGCCTTTTTTTTTATTTTATGGATTGTAACTCGATCATAAATTGTACAGCAAAATTTTCCAACAATTCCTCACATTCATATTATTTAGTAACAATTTAAATTAAAAATCTATTTTTTTATTATTTATTTCGATTACCGAAGGTAAGAGAAAATTGTGTGCTGTGCGTCTAGTCACACCAGATTTTTCGCCGACGTTTCCTCAGTACAATTGAGATGGGTGTATTTTTTTAATAATATAAAATCACACTTTAAACATATGCAATATATTCAATTACAAAATTTTAAGGTTTCAAATTTCCCTCTCTGACTTAAATTTTAAATTTCCCTCTCCCGCTTCACTTCCTGTAAATCTAACCAATCAGCGCCCTGATAGGCAATACACACAGGGACAGGAAGTCAGCCGCTAGCGCTCTATATTATATGATATGATGATAATATACCCAGAGTATGACATAAAGCTCTAATCTCTAATTCAATTAATATCTGCTATATCTTCTTTTATTTATGTAAAAAACTTTCTTTAAATAAATGTTAGTTCTATAGAAGATAGTTTGTTCCCTCTCCAAAAAAAAAAAAAAAATTATCAACTACGCCATTATTTATTTAGCATATATGTTTGGTTATCGCCATATAAATTTTCTTCTTTCTTGTATTATACTTTCAGCTGGTGTATAGAAATATAAAAAGAACACAATAGATCGGTGCGTGAACGAAAATTTTTTTAAAATATTATAATAATATCGATATAATATATATGATAATAATATGATGGTTTCCCAATTATCTAACATAAAAGCTTGTTTAATGTCACTTTTTTAAACACTTAAAAAAAAAAATGCTTGAAATTTAATTCGTTGATACTTGATATCAAAATGGCTGTTATATTTCTTAACAATAAAAACTCGGAAAACCGAGCGAGAGAGGAAAAAAGTCAAAACAAATGACGAAGTTAAAAATAGTTTCCGCCAGTGCAATTTCCTCGTAATAAAAAAAAGAGCACCCAATGCTTGCTTCGGTCATTTGGTAGCTGCTGCGTGTTCCACCTGCTAGCGCGTAAGGAACGAAATTTATAACAGGTCGAAGGAGCCCCAGGGCCCCCCGGGTCCCCCTCATAGTAAGTCAGGTCAATAACATCCTAGGGACGTATACAATGATTAGACCTTGCACTTGGCCCAAGAGTGACGCATCCGACGCTTTCTGTCCTTCCTTTTCTTTGCGCACTTCGCTATCAATGGGTGAAGATGAATGTGTGCGTACAGTGTGTGTCATAAGTCATATCGCCGAAAGTTTAATAATTTATTCATTATTTCTGGAGGGAGAAGAGAACAAAAATTTAGACTAATTCGTGAAGACATCTTTATAAAAATTATACCTTTATGAAGAGATGAAAAAATAATATATTGTATCATAAATTAATACATGACAAGTATTCACAAAAATATTTGCAGTAGTTTTTTTTTTTTTATTATTTAAGGTCTTCTTTGGCATCTATGGCAATTTAGACCCCTATTTATTTAAATTGATTTGCGGTAGTTCCCTAACCATTTTTTATTGCTCTTTATTCGGGGAATCCCAAACCATGTGACTTTTTCGGCATTTGACCGAAAACAAATAATGGATACAGTAACCAAGAACACGCTTAACCTTCGAATTAACAAAAAATGAGTTTTTTCACATATAATTAGCTATCTAAGGTAAAAGCTAAGTTTTGCAATGTTAGCAACTTTACAAATAATTTATAAAAATTATTAAAAATAAAATTGATTAAATTGATTAAAGTAAATATTTAAAAATTAAAATAAAGCTAATTTTTTTTTGTTTTTGTTAAAAAAACACACTTTTTTCTCATTCACATTCACAATCACACACACATTCACAGTCTTTTCGGCAACTCAGACCATATAAGACTTACGATATCCGTTATTAATTAATAAACATATTGGGGGTCCAGGCATTCTTATTTAAGCCATTTAGATAAAGCTAATTAATTTTTAACAGAAATTTAAAAATTTCTTTAAAAAAAAAAAATAAACAAGGGTTGTGTTTCTAATTTCATCCCCTAGTTAAGCCTTAAACCAAACTTTGGATAATAGCTAATTAACTACAATTTTGGCTCTTATTTAATCATATGATTAGCTTAACTAGATGTGAAAAGACTCGTGAGCTAGTAAATTGACGAGTGAAGCAACCAGCCCTTAGACCTCAAACGTTGAGTCCTATAACAACAAATAGAGATTTCTATAAGGAAGAGAGTCAAACAAAATTATAACTTAAATAAATATAAGTTTAATTAGAAATAATCGATAGTAGAAAATATTTGTGAAAAAACTTCGCAGAAAAGATTAAAAAATGATTAGGTTTTGAAGGAAGCAGTAGCCATATGTCTTATGACACATCCTATATATATTTCCTTCTATTTACGGCTCCCCAAATCAACATTAATGAAAGTAGAAAAACAACAATTATGAAGAGTATAATAATTTTTATTAATATTTATTAACAATTTGAAAGAGTTTATAAATTCAATGAGAGAATGAGACAAGATTTGAAAAAAATCATTAATAAACAATTGAGAACAGATGCGGGATGTTGCATTAATTTTCTTCTCAAGAGGTCCAACTGAAATGCTGGCTGATGCTCATCTCAACGACAAGGAATATTTATTACACATCAAAAAAGAAACAAATGTTATTATATTAGAAAAAAACAAGGCCTCTTCTTTAATTTTTATAAAAAAAAATTTGTTAGAAAATAAGGTCAGAAATTAGCTCTGTTTTTGCAAAATATTTCTTATTACTTTTGGGTAATTAATTACCTTATTTTGATAATAGGATATAAGCTTATATGACAAAAACGACTTTTGTTTTATCAGTATAAACATATAGAAAAAATTATAGCCTAATACTATACAGTGTACTAGGGGTATAGGCCTACTATATGTATTCTTTGTAGATTTGGGAAAATATTTTTCCATTTGGTTGATCTGTTCATAATATTTTTTACACACATACACACACACACACACATACACACAGTATTTTCCGCACTCAGGTCATTTAAGACTTTAAGGATACTCGTATTTTATTAATATACAAGTGGCAAAATTTTAAAGTTTTAAATTTCCCGCTCTGACTTAAAATTTTAAATATCTCTCACTGACTCAACTTCCTCTGTCTCTGGTCAATCAGCGAGAGAGAGAGTGGTAAACAGGAACATAACGGAAGTCAGTGGCTGGCGCTTTATATTATAGTATGATATATTAAGGCTTCAGGCATATTTATTTTTATTTTTTATTTATTTAAAGCATTTTATATCCATATAGCTTAAATAAAATCCTCGAACTGCCTGGGATTCGAACCCCCGACCCTTGGTATAGAAGGCCAGCACGCTAGCTACTAAACCAAGGCCCGAGTGCCATAATATTAGCTATACTTCATTCCCTCTTAATTCGCCAAAAATTTCAAATAATAATAGCTACAGGCAGCATTAAATATTATTTTTTAAAGAATATAATAAATGAGATATTCAATAATTCAAGAAACAGAGATGAGATAGGCTACTTGAAAAAATAAATAATTTCACAAGCTCAAGAAAAAAAAGACATATTTGAATATTTTATTAGATGAATAATTAAATTTAAAAGGTTTTCGTTAGGATTAATATGATAAAAATCGTTAATAAATAAACAGGCCTCTAATCTCAAGAGAGAGAGATGCTCTGCAAGTAAAAGAATATTAAATTCTTCAAATGCAAATGAAGTGAATGAGGTTGTTGTGATTTTCATAAGACGACTTTCAATCAGGCCTTGGCTTCTGCCGATCGAAAAATCTCCAAATTTAGCGGCATTCAGCTAACACCTGTCTGTCTGTCATTTCACTTCTCGACCTGAAATTTCAAAGAATCCTTTCGATACACCTTTAATTCTTCAACTTGTTTCTTTTTTTTTTAAGCAACTAAGCTATTAAAGATTTTATTTTTTAACTGGAATGAATTTAAAATACGAACACAATTCGAGCCGCCCACCCTCCTGGACCCCCCCTTAGAGGGCCCCAAATATTTCAATTTGAACCTTGAAATCCCATCCGAGTCCATTTAAAGCTGTTTGTCCGTTTCAATTAAAACGAATGAAATAAATTACCTCCGGGTAATTTGACTGAAAACAATTTCAACTTGATAATTGTGTGATAACATTTTGATTTAATTAAAATGATAGTGGAAATTAAAATATATCTTTTTTCTTTATTAGACTATCAATAAAAATTTTTAACAAGTGATTTTGAAATTACCCTTGTAATTTTATATCTTGGAAGAGAAATGTTAATGGAAATTTACTAGAAATTTATTAAAAGGGTGAATTTGAAATTTTTAAATGAGTTTTTTTTAACGTATCTGCGAACTTAATTTAGGCTTAAATAATACTTAAAAAATAATCTTATTATGTATGATACAATTTACCCAGTCATATTAATAAATTATAATTTATTGCATAAAAAATAATTAAATTACTTTAGTAAAAAATCTGGTGTGACATGGTCGCACAGCACACAACTTTCTCTTACCTTCGGTAATCGAAAGTTGTGTTCTGTGCTTGTCACACCAGATTTTTTTGTGTCGAGATAATTTAGTTTCCATCGATATATTAGAATTCAAGATATAAAATTTATGAACATGGGAAAATATTTGTATTTTGTTATCATGGCAAGGGCGGTCAAGGGGGGGGGATAAAGGGGTAATTACCTCCCCCCCCGAGATTCGATTTCGCAAAAAAATTTATTTTTAATGTAAAATTTTTAAAATTAATATTTAAAAATTTGATGGGTATTTATATTATGGCAAACAAGTACAGAATGCGCTTTTAAATTACCGAAATTAAAAAAAATAGTGTGCTGTGTGACGAATCACACCAGATTACCCCCCCGAGAAACACCTCTGGATCCGCCCTTGAATCATGGCAACCACTTCTACTATCTTTATTATGAAGTACAAGAGTAAAGTGATCTTCAAACAATTTTGAAAGCAAAATGAGAATATACATTTTAAAGAGCACCTAAAAAAATAATTGATCTTTGAATTTTAATCAAAATTGTTAGAGCGAATTTTGAGAAAATAGAAAAAAATGAAAAAGTACATCAGTAAAGTACTAGTACTCTTATGGCCGATTTTGATTAAAAGCTTATTTTCACGCTTCCGGGGGGTGTGTAACTTAAATATAATATTTCAGCCTCATAGCTAAATTTCTTCATGCTTAAAAGTGAACAAAGACAGACGAAAAACGCGAAAACCACCTTTTTGGATTTAGGGGACCTCAAAACGTGTATATCCATCAAAATCCGACATAAATTTTCGACATGAATCCAATACTTTCTCTCTTATATATTAACATATATAGAGGTAAGAGAAAGTAAAATATAACCTAAATTAAGAAATTGAAACGTAGGCCTACTATTCCCTGAATTAAAAAATTTGTGTTGATAATTAAATTTTTTTTTTTTAGATAAAGGGTCATTAAATATAAATGTCCTATTTTCAAACGTGTGAAGAATTAGTTATAAATAACGTCCGAGGACAGCTGAATCTTGACCAGAACCCACATATGCCCGCCTTCGCCGAGCTAAAATCATGGTCCAGGCTCACGGATACCCACATCACGAACAAACAAGACAGGGATACGGGTCGAAAATTCCGAAGCCGCCCGTATCTCAATAGATCGTTCAAAAAATGCTCCTAACTGATTCTAAGACAAAATGACCAACCTGGAAATTAATTTCAGGTGTTATCGTGAGGAGTAAGCCGTCAACGTATAGGCGGAGAGGATTGCATTATCTTTCCTTATATTTCTGTTGGCTGTTATGTATTCTATATTTTTAGAGTTCTCAAATATTTATAAAAAATTTAAATTATTCACTGAAAACCTTTTAAAACTATTTACTTTCTATTACCTATATATGTAATAATATTTAGTGAGAAAGATTTCCGATCATGTAAAAAATTCAATGTTGAGAGTTTTTTACTTGACATCTCCAATCATAAGAATTGCAACAAGAAAAAGAACAATACTTTCTCTCTCTATATAACATGTTATTTCATATATAGGGTACGAGAAAGTAAAAAAAGAAAAATTACTACTGGATAGTTTAAGGTGCTAATTTTGGAAGTTTCCAACGGCCACAATTTTGAAGCTATCGACCTCAAATTTTTTTAAATTAAAGCTATTTAAAATATCTACAACTTATAGAAGTCCTCTTTTTGATTTTGGAAAAAATAAAAATTTTTTTTTTAGATTAATCGCATTAAAGAAAATATATTTTAAAAAAAAGGAGCTCTATAAGTTGTAGATAATTAAATTAGTAATCATTGTGTTAAAAAATAATTATTTTGTTAACCTTAATTAATTAGCTGGAATCTTTCAAATGAAATGGAATAAATCCCTTGCATTCCTATGGGAAAAACTAACGCCATCTCTTGCCGCCTAGAGTAACTCGGTAGTAAATCGTCTTCTACCGGCTTTTCGAGACGCGCACCTTAAATAAAAATTTTGTTTTAATACAGTTTAGTGAATAATTAGAAATTAAAATGACCGGCTGTATGCTTTATTTATGTTAATATCAATTTGTAAATGAGATGATTCACTGAGCACATAAAGCATTTAAGCTTATAATTCTGATTTGAACACGAGTTCAAATCCACGCCAAGACAAAAAATAAAATTACCCTCCTGAGGAAGAAAACAGGAACCCATCTCAGTATTATTTCCATGAATGTTACACCTCAGAGTAACCAGTAAGCCAGTTCAGACACTAATGACTGAAGAGAAGAGTATTTTTTTAAATTAGACTCATTTAGCTCGTTTCCACCCTCTTCAGAGCTTCAACTCAATTAGTGCAAGTATTTTATACTAATAATTTTAATTATTAATTTTATCGATGATCCGAAGGTTAAATATTTATAGATAAAATTAATGTAATCACAAAAATTGAAATTGAACTGATGCCAAACTTCATTTTAAGGTTCCCGAGTCCATTTAAGTAATCTTTGGGTGTGTATGTGTGTGTGGTAATTTCTTTCGCTTATGATAAACGTGTTAAAATTTTACTCAATAAAATAAAAGGAGCATAATAATAAAGTAAGACTGATCGAATAATTTCCAAGATGAATTCCCTCTGAGAGCGAGCGCCTGGTGCAGCAGCAACCCTCGCACCAGCCAGGCTTATGCTCTGATGGCGCAGCTTGTGTTTATTACTGGTGCAAGGGATGCGCAGCCATAAAAGTTTGGATCCCACTGACCTAGGTCACACCGGCTTTTATTTAGTTTGAAAAATCCTTAAGAGGTTCTTCTTAATTAAAATGTTTTCTTTTTATCTATTTATTTATTTTTCTCGTTCATTAAAGGCTTTCTTATTAAGAAATTCTTACATTAGAGGAATGAATAACTTGAAGTCTGGACCACCTCTGATTAAATTCTCATAATTTAATAACAAAAAAATAAAAAAATTTACTGACTGGATGCATAGCACACAACTTTCCCTTACCTTCGGTAATTGTAAGTTATGTTCTTTGCTTGTCACACCTGATCCTTTTGTGACGACATATATTTTGTTTCTGAAGGTAGGGGTACATTAGAATTCAAGTTGTAAAACATGGAAAAAAATATTTATATTTTGTTACCATTTCTTCTATCTTCCCTATGAAGTACAAGAATAAAGTGAGCTTCAAACAATTTTGAGAGAAAAAAGAGAATATACATTTTAAAGAGCATCTAAAAAATAATTGATTTATGAAATCGATAGAGAGAATTTTGAGAAAATCGAAAAAAAACTCAAAAAGTACATCAATAAAGTACTAGTATTTTCTGACAAATTTTGTTCAAAATTCTCGTTTGACCTCAGACCTGTATGCTTAGCTCAAGTATAAAATTTGGGTATCGAGAGTTCTAGAATTTTTAAGTTAATTTTAACATGCATTTTTTAAAATTTCACTTGAAATTCATTAAATGTATAGTGAAAAAAACTCAAATTCACGCTAAAAGGGTAATCGCCTCTTTTAATAGCAATTTTAAGAAAAGCAATAAAACAGGCATTTAAAAGCAATAAATCTCTTTCATAGGAATTTAGGTAAATGTTTTGATATTTTAACTGGAATTGCACTTCTGAAAATTTAGAATTTTTTATCAATAAATTTACTGAATTTCAAATGAAATATCAAAAAATGTGGGTTGTGGAAATTACTCAAAAATGAAAAAACTCTCGATAACCAAATTTTAGCCCACTTCTGCTTGGACTAAATGGCCTCGGATGCCGAAAAATAACTTAAATATAAAAAATTCTTTAAAAAAAAAAATGTAAATCAGTAATATAATGATTTAAAATTCATTTTTACAAAATCAAATGACCTAGTGCCTGAATCCATTTTAATTTCGAAATTCCGGTCATCAATAAAAATTAAGCAGAGATTCTAGAGTTATAATAGCAGAACAATTTAAAAATCTAGTTTATTCGGCGCTAACTTCCTTCTTTTACTTTGTTGTTTCTGTAATTATCACTTTGATAAAGGAAGCCAGCCCATTTCGAATTAATGAGCCAAACCTTAGATTCTGTTGTATTTTTTTTTTTTAGATATATTTAGAATCAGTTTTTTTAATGTATTAATTTGCCTCGGCTTTCAATTTAAATGTCTTCTTTTTCTTTTTTTTAATCTAATCCTTGCAATTGATACGCTTTTGCTCTCACCTGTTGGTTTTTTTTTTAACTTTTATTTGAATATTTTTCTTTGTCTAGAAAACAAATAAAAATGTAATTATGAAGAAATCTTGTAATTATGGGAAAATATTGATGATTCTTAATAAATAAATATTTTAAAGTAAAAAAAAAAAGAGAGTTTTACTATATAATCATGTGAAATATTTACTTTCTAGAGATATATATTTAATCAATTACGGCGTGAGAAAAATTTCATCATGTCTTTGATCTTAAAATTATATTAAAGTTTATTTCTTTAAGAGACTATAAAATAATAAAAATAAGGACAAAAAGTAATCATAATCGTTTGCTTCCTCGTGTCACTCTTTTTCTCTCTCACCCATTTAAAAGTTAAAACCGATTATTTAATTGATTGATTAAATTTTATAATTCAATCATCATTTAATTTAGTTAACTAATAAAGTCACATTTCATTTTCAAGCCAGGTTGCGCAGCTAGTATTAATAAATGTTCACGTTTGAAGACACTATTTCTATTACTTTTATCTATCCTACAAAATAATTTATTTTTACTTTCTCTAGCTAGCAGGTTGAAATTTTATATATAAAGATATATCTCATGGGCATCCCTAACTTAAATATATTTAAGTTAGGGATGTCCATGAGACGTGACATGATGCTTTTGAACTAACTCGGCAAAAGAGTAATTGTACTTTACTGATGTTCTTTTTCAGTTTTTTTTTTCGATTTTCTTTAAAATTCGCTCTAACGATTTTGATTAAAAATAAATCAATTATTTTTTAGATTCTCTTTAAAATTTATATTTTCTTTTTTGCTCTTGAAATCTTATGAAGTACACTTTACTCTTTTTTTTTAAACTCGTACTTTTTCTCATCCACACTCACACACACATTCACACCAAATGGCTTAAATAAATCATCGGACTACCTGGTGTCCGAATCCTCGACCCTTGGTATACAAGGCAGGCGCTACCAACTACACCAAGCCCGAGGGTCACTTTATTCTTGATTTCATAGGATAGATAGGAGAAATGGTTGCCATGGTAACAAAATATAAATATTTTCCCATGTTTATAAATTGTACATCTTGAATTCTAATACATCATACTGTCAGAAATATATGTAGACACAAAAAATCTGGTGTGACAAGCACAGAATACAACTTTCTCTTACCTTTGGTGTGCGACCAGTCATACCAGATTTTTTAAATATAAATTCATATTATTATAATATTTATTTTTTATTCTTATTGTTTTTTTTTTTTTTTTTTTGTTCTATTATTTACTACTTTCTTCTTCTTAAAATAATTTTATAAGACGGAAATGAATTTAATATGTATATTTTTTAAAAGTTTTCACTATCTGATCGGGATATTATCGATTCAAATTCATACCCCTGTATTAGGTAGAACGTACAGACAGGTGTGTGAATAAAAAATTTGACAAGAGCCCCTGTTAAGTAATTCTGAAAAAAGAATTGGGTCAAAATCAAATCAATTTTCAGCACCCTGATAAATGAATCTGATAACAAAATAATTTCAAGAAACCCGAGGGTAAAATAGAATATCAACGTATTACGTTTTTTTTTTTTTTATATCTTTTTATATAATTAAGATAAATGTAATCTGCTTAAAACAGCTGGAGCTTTTAAAATGTATCTTTTCTATCACCTGCGAGGTTTTTCATTTCACCCAGAAGAAGAAGAAGAATAATCCCCCCCCCCTTCTTCCTTTTTTTCCTATAAGGATGTCCGATCAGAGCAGAGGTTTGACCCTTGAATTCACCTGTTGCTACCTTCTGTGCGTGTCTGTCAGGTGCCCCGAAAAAAGATGGTGGCAGGTGCCCCCGGATGGGGTTTACGAATCTCAGGGTGCTTCAAAATATAGATATAGTATGGGGACCAAAATCGCCAGCTGGTTTTGTGGACAAAGCCAGGCGGCTGTCGAGAACTCAACCAAAATCCAATCGCGGCCATTACTAGGTGAAATTTGAATTTTTTTTTTACTTTACCTGTTTTAAGTTCAAAAGAAATAGATTAGTTATTACCATCGACTAAATCATCAGAAAAGATAATTTAGTTTTATCAACTAGACTGAAAATAACAAATCAAGTTAGTAATGCTCAAACGCGAGAGGTTATCGAGGGGTGTAAAAACACGAATAAGCAGAAAACATAGCCATCTTTGGATGGATCGTTAACACCTGGTGCTAAAAAGTAAAATGTTAACCTCGCTGTTAAAAGTTGGTTTAGAGAATAGCATTTTTTTAACTCTGATGTTATAACTTTACTTTTTAATCCCCAATTTATGATGTTAATTCGCCTGTTTTTAGAAAATAGACCTGAGTTTCTGCTTTAATTAAATAATCAGTCCATTTTTTGAGAGTATGACAAACAGATGTCTGACTTGTGAGTCAAATTGTAGAGTTGTCCTTTCAATAGACATAAAATCCTTGCACATAAGTTATAATACAAAGCAGCTATATACTATGCAGTTCTAGGGTCAAATTTGTTTCGATTGAAACCAATTTAACCCGAAACTGTTTCCTATACAAGGAGTTTCATTTCGTAAAGAATTTCGTCCGGGCTCGTTCTATTGTTGACATTTTTTCAAGTCTTTTCGGTATCTTAGATTTTAATGATACACATTATTTAATAAATACAGTTATGAATTATAGAAGGTAACAATAAGCGAAAATCGGGCCGAGCAGGAAAAAACAGACACTAACATAATATAGTTATGAAGCGCTGGATGGGTGGACCCCGATAAAGAATAATCTATATGCCTATCGGTAGTCTTCAATACTTTTTTTTATTCTTTGAATAATTGTTAAGCTCTACGATACCGAAAGGGCTAAAAAATTAAAAATAAAACTCGGTATTTAGAAATTAGAAATTCAAAGATTTTTTTTTTACAAAAAATTAAAAAAAAAAAAAAAAACTTGTCAATTTTTTTTCTTTACAGTGATTCAGGATTTTTTTAAATAAATTATTTATTAAAATGTCCTTTCTGAGGTCAAAATATCCAGACAGGAAGGTTTCTGTTCAATTTCCGCGACACTTTCGCTGTCAGAATTCAAGAAGTCGCGCTTTCTTGACCGAAGACGTCCGGATTTCAGTTTTGTTTTTATTTATTTATCCATTTTTTTTTTCTTCTTGTTTTGTTTTCGTTTTATTATCTTTGCTTTTGCTTGAGCTCTGCCAATGGAACGCTAATCGATCGCAACAAAGGGTTAGCTACAACGTGTTTCCCACACTCTCTGGTGTGAACTCAGGAGGAATTTTATGCTCCAATCTCTAATTGGCCGATAAATGTTTTACTTTAAATAGTCACTCATTAATTTCTATTTATTAAATGTATTGTATACAACTTCTTTTAATTAAATTAAAAATCTTTACTGTTCTAAATAAGTAAGTCTTAAAGAAAAGGATTATCATAAGTAGACAGATGATAACTCTTCAGTTATTATATAGTATAAAAAAATAAAACAGTATACTGTATTTTTATTTAAAAACATTATTGCAGGCTTCAAACTGACCAGATGATAAAGTAATGAAGACAACATTCCTTCTTGAAGAGTTTTACAATCATTAAAATTTTATTATATTTATATACCTAGGTATATTATTTATTTAGAATACGTGCTGCATTTCTTTAAATAATTTGAATTCCTTATGTTTGAAATTTTATTTTTATTATTTTTAAAATAAACTAGGAAAAATAATTTTATTCTTGTCAATTAAATAAAAGAAAAATTATAGTAATTTTTATATTCGACTAGTTGAATAGAATTATTCTGTATTTTTTAGACAATAATAATTAACAACATAGCAACGGCATAATTTTATGGTTCTCGGGGGTCAATATTAATTTAATAAACAATTTTAATTAAATATTTTTCTTCTTTATTTTTAATCATTTATTTCGGGGTCGCTAGATGCAGATGAGATAAAGGAAAGAAGCAAGTTACTTTGTTGTTGGTGGTCACCATCCACGTACTCACAAGATGTAAGCCCCTGTGTGATTTTATTAATTTTTTTTTTATCGAATCAGATCGAATTTTGTCCAAAAAGAATTTTTTTGATTTGTAAATTCAATTCACTTTTGTTTACGATAGTGAGACTTTTAGGACTAAAAAAAAGATTGCAGCCTGTATTTTGTTGATTTCTTAGTGGACCGTAAAAGTTTGTGCCCTAGGTCTTGGATCTTCTTCAGAGCTGGCGCTGTGTCATAAAGGATGTGAAAATGCATTCTCTAAATGTCCAATTTATTTGTTATTATTACAATTTATTTATACAATATTTTCTAAATCTCCTCGAACGGCTCACTGTTGAACTCTAGACCAAACAACATTGTTATTAAGAATGTACACTAGACTGCATCGATTTAAATTATTAGGGAAAAGAGATAAGGTTTTATAATTTCATGGATTAGCCGGGCCAGCAGACGTTTGCCGTTTTTTTCATAATTAAATGTGTCGACTGAAGATGGGTTAAGACAGCGGTTCTCAACCCGTGGGCCGCGAGCTGATTGGAACTGGGCCGCGGGTGTCTAAGGAAATATAAAAATTATTAAAATAAAAATAAAATAAAGCAATTATTTGTTTAAATCAAATCCTTCTTGCACACTTTTGTTTTAAATTTTAAGAGAACCAACCAACCCATTTTACTTACAGATACAAGCACACTTTTATATATATACACTGGGCCTCAGCAATTTTTTTACGGAAAAAGTGGGCCGCACATAAAAAAAGTTTGGGAACCGCTGGGTTAAGATACAGTCCAAATTGACTTAGCTATTGAAATTTTGTAAGATTTTGAAATAAATGTATGTAGAATTTTAATTAATATTAATATTTTCAAACTAAAAAATTTAAAATCTAAATATTATATCGGGTTAAAAATTGAGTTGAATGGTGGTTCGACCCCCGGCTTTACTCTTTTCGGTTATTTGAATTAATAAATATTTTGTAATTTATTTGTTTTTCAACTTTACTCCATAGATGAATATATGATATAATTCCTTATCTATAAATTCATTTTTTCCTGACATTTAATGGATAAAATTTAACTTCTAAAAAAAAAACAACAACTGTGCTTTGTCTTTGATTGAAAGGCATACCTTATAAATATGATAATAGGATTTTGCAACACGCAACGTAAAGCAACGCATACAGGAAATAAGTGAAGTTCTGCTTTCTTATGTGGTGAAAAAAGTTAGGAAAAAAAATAAAGAAAAATAAAACCGGGCCATGAGGCAGAAGACGCAGCTGCGTCCTTGCCCTTGCCATGTTGATGTTGATGTTTACACTCACACACACGTGCACAAACCTACAAGCACGTGACCAATGCCATGCCACAGGGTCCTTCTTATATTGAAATATGACAAAATGTCATAATAATATTTAAACTAGTAAAACAATTACATTTGTTCTATTGTTTTATATTTGTTAGTCAATTAAAATAACTCTTTCAAAATACTTTATTATCTCTTCAGTCATTAGTGTCAGACCTGACACGTTGTGGTTCTCTGAGAAGTAAGTACTGAGGTGGGTTCCTGTTTCCTTCCTCAGTAGGAGAATCTCTTGGATAACTTTTTGCCATAAGATGGATTTGAACACGAGTTGTCTTCATGTGAGAATATAAGCTTAACTGCTTTAATCCTTCGGCTAATCGCCTTCTCTCTATCTATTAGAAAAGACCTACTACTACTATCCTGCCCTTATCCCTATGTGGGGTCGGCAAAATTAATTTAAAAAGAAATGAAACCGAGAGAAAAGCAAGCCGACTCGTCTCACGGCCTGACGCTTGATATGAAAAAAGGGAAAAAGGCTGACATCCACCTACTCACTAGAAGTGAGCCCCTGAGTGTTTTATTAGAAAAGACCTAAATAACGAAAATCAGAGAAATAATATTTGAGGAAAATAAATTCATTATAAACCTATGCAAAATTTGCACCCTAATTATTATGAAATATCCATTTATTTTTTTAATTTACGTCTAATAAAAGCTGGAGGAAATTCCTTTATTAAGAGTACATTTTTTCCTCTCAGCTACTGAGGCCATTAAGGTGTTATAGTATATATATATATATATATATTGAAATTTTATTATACCGAAGCAACCGACGAACCTTCCACATACTGGTTCCTCGAGGCCACTAAACACTAAAACGTCGTATTTCATTGCAACTTGGTGGCTGTAATTCTACTTTGTTGCCAGACGAATTAAATATATTGAAAGAAAACATTTTTTTTTTCCTTGGGCTTGGTGTAGGGGTTAGCGTGTTAGATTCGTATACCTAGAGTCGCGGGTTCGGACCTCAGGCAGTCCGATGATTTTATTTATGCCATTTGGATACCAAATGACAAATAAGAATGCCTGGACCCCCAATATGTATATTAATTAATAACGGTTATCGTCAAAGTCTTATATGGCCTGAGTTGCCGAAAAGACTGTGTGAATGTGTGTGTGAGTGTGAGTGTGAATGAGAAAAAAATTTTTTATCTTAATTATAATCGAGCAATTTCATGCTCATATTAAGTTATCTCCTCAATTTCCATAATGTTTAGATTATTATTATTATTATTATTATTATTATTATTATTATTATTATTTTTTTTTTTTTTTTTTTTTTTTTGATTATCACTTTATTAATTAAAGTCTGGCGGGAAGTGAAGCAGTGACAATAAAGCAACATCCATTCTGGGTTAAATTGTTATTCTGTTAAGTGAATTCCCCTGAGGCATGTGCCAAATGTCTGGCAGTTTTTTTTTAATTGTACTGTATGTTCTTGTATCTATATATTTATTTCAATAGAGAGAAAAGTAAAAATTGTATTGTAAAGAAACAATACCAAAATTTCTTATTCTATATACCAGAACTTTTTTTTTTGTATTGAATTTACAATACTTTAGAAATTTATTCATCCATGTTCTCTTCAAATTAACTCAATTCAACTTCCTTCCTAAGAAAATGTCAACATTAGTTGTATTTCTTCAATTTTTTTCCCTTATGCTAAGTTGAGTTGTCGACAAGGAAATGAACTTCGACAGCTTCTGGGGTTCTTTTCCCTGGTAATCCAATGCAATGCCTTAAATTCGGGTACAGGGTAGAGACGAAAACCAAGAGGAACTGCAGCTGCCCGCAGAGTCCGGCTGCCAGGTGCTGAGTCCTAGCCATTAAGAAGAAGGAAGGAAGAGGACCAAGGGCCAAGGAAGGACACATCCGTCCCTTAAGACAGACAGCATATGCCCTGACTTGATGAAAAACACCCAATTAAATATACAAAATAACAAACTGCATTGGCGTAAAAATAAATCTCTTCAATAGAAATTAAAGTCTATTATATTTTTTATTTAGAAATTCTATTTTATCTAGTACTAAAGATATTATTCTCAAGTTTATTTAATCCTAAAGAAACAAACACGTTTATTGGTAAGGTCTTCTTTAAAAAATTTCTCAATATTTAAATGAGTTTATTTTTGCACTTTTTTTAAATGCCTTTTGATAAGATAGAGTAAGATAATATATCAATAAAAAAAATAGTAAACATAAGCACCGATATTTATTCCCATCATCTGTTTTGAATTTGAAATTTTTACAACAACTAAGAAAAATGTTTTTCATTTAGCATATGAGTTTTATTAGTCAAGGTTTTATAAACAAACACCTAACTAATGGCTTCCTATATTTAATTTTATACGGGTCGAATATCAAACTTTGAGTACTGTATAATAAATAAATAAAAAATAAAGAGGTATATTTAATTCTATATACCGTATTTATTTTTTTTTGTTCAATTTTCAAGGATATGTATAGATTAATATTCATAAAATAAAAACAAAATTATGGCAGATTAAAAACAAAACGGAGAGAATTTTGTATGCATTTAAGACAATCTAGATCTTGTCCCAATGGAATTTTGTTGCATGATTTGTACAAAAGACAAGCACTATTACTGTGCTACAGCCTATATACCTGTATGAACCTAAAACCCATTAATACAAATTATTTAAACAATACTCTGACCCAAAAAAATTCTTTTATCTGCTTTTTTTAAGAAATCGATCCTTTTTCAATTGATTATTCTCATATATCGGACTAATTCAATTTCAAAAGAGGCATCTGACGCGAAAAAAAAAACAACCTATTGATGCTCTCTTTTTGAAACCTTTTGGGTGCCATATGTTTTATTTTTATTTATTTATTTTTTTCCTAGACTATGATAAAATTCTCTGTTTACATTGTGAAAGATCGACCATACTCAGGTGAAATGGGATAAGACTTGATTGTGGCACCCGATATTAATAGGATGCTAATCGTTACGAGATGGAGGGGGGAGTGGGAAACTGGGGGCTGGTCATTAAGGTGGCACGTGGCATCTGCTCTGGGTCGCGTGCCATTCGCAGCTGCCAGCATCCCCCTCTCCGCCATCCCCTCCTCTCGGTTACCCCCACTACCCAACGTTCATATACAGCTACTGCTCTTATATGGGTTACAGAGACAAGCACCATGTCCATTTTCGAATATGCAGATTAATAGTAGATAAGTCAAATAAAATAATTAAATTTAAAATTTCACCAATACCAGTTTGTTGAACAAAAATTGTTATTTGAAACACGGCACTAATTGAACTCTGATTTGAATAGGGAATACGAATCGGAATCCCATCTGTCTTAAGGAATTGACAAGGACATGGTGGTTATTTTCTTAAAGAAATTCAAGAAAGAAGGTTAAGATACCTGTATCCAATTAAACCATTGATTTGACTTCTAAGAAGCCTAGTATTGATAGATATAAAAAGGCCCGTATATTTCAACATAAAATCGTCACACTTGGTAGGTAAATAGGCCTAATCCCTTTCCAAGGATCAAATGAACAAGGTGAAGCATAAATAATATTCGAATAATTTATTTTTATTGCTTCAAGCTTTTATATGATTTTAAAATTAAGGAAATAGCATGTCATTTATCTATATTATAATTAAAAGGGAAAAGGGCTACTGCCGCCCTAATTGACAAGTTTTTCTAATTTATCCCTTCTTTTATGCTAATTTATTGTTAATATTTATTTAAAATTTTTGATTTTATAGAATAATTTTTTAAATGTTGTAAGGGATTAGGTTCTCGAAATCATCAAACATTAATAATAATAGTTTTATTCTGTTATATATTATAGTTTAGAAGAGGATTAAAACTAATACGGTGACTCGAAATTTGTTATTTTACCTTCACCTCTAGATTCAGGAAAATATGCATTTTTTTAGCAGTCGAAACGTTGTAGAGTATTTATATTTTTAATAAATAATTAATAACAAAAATGTGGTCTATAATTAAAAATTTCTCTAATAATAATGGATTTTTTTTATTAAAAAATCTCCATTTTTAAAATTAATCAATTTTTTTAAGATCATATAAAATTGGTTCATATTTATCTATATTAATTTGTTGTCAATAAATTTTATTATTGAGTTTTTAGCAGCGAATCGTGCCATTGACTGTTGAAATATTAAGCTAGACTCTGCTCAAAAGGACAATTAATTTCTTAAGAAAATTTCCATTATATATAGTATTTATCATCTTAAAGCAGCTGTTCCCAACCCTTGGGCCGCAAGTAAGGGTTCTGGATTAAGAAAGTAAAATAATAAATTTTATTTTTCTATTCAAAAAAAATCTATTAAAAAAAAATATAGGTCTATATAAGCTAATAGTGGTGCATTCCATCCGGCCATCTTCAAGTAAGAAAATTTTTATTTTAGAAAGCTTCAGTGAATCTAGACTAATTCATAAATATAAGTACCTATAAAAATATTTAGAACAAGTAAGAAATGAATTAAATGAGTGAGATTCAAGTTTAAAATTTTTACTCAAAGTGAAAAGGAAATTTGTATATACTGGTATAGATGATTTATAGATATCATTTTCCAACAATTTTTCAATTTTTGTTGAGTGATGTGGATGAAATTTCCTATGAATTTTTTCTGTATTTTTTATTAATAATAATTTTCCCCCAAAAATTAGAAAAAAAAAACTTTTTCAAGAGCTTCTTGTAAATGAATTAATATTCTTTATAGTTTTAACAAGTTTTTATTTATATTAATAAATAAAATATTATTATAAGTATAAATATTTTAATTTTCAAAGAAAACCGAGATTGAATCTTGTTTGTTCTTGAGAACCAAGCAACTGTTTCTCTGAATCAACATAGAGAAAAATCCTTGCCATTTAGCTATGCATTTGTCCTACGATGCAATTGCCTTATTCATTCATTTGCATTGTTCTTGGCGTCTGTCGGAAATGGCTAGGAATGCTGTTCTCTAATGGATAATCCGACTAATAAGCAAGCCTCGAGTTCGTTGAGGAAGAAGAATGAAATGCAGCATTGCTTGAGCTAACTAGAGCAGGGATGACTTTCCAAGGCAAATTTTGTGTTACGTTCAACCTGTTACGTGTTGGTTGGATATGAGTTATGCGTCGCTTCCACTACTCATTCTCTTCAAAATTTAACATTTTTTTTTTATATCTTATACATGTCTATTCTCTAAAAACAGACGTTAAAATTTAAAATAAACAAATGGGTGTTAAAAAGTAATGTAAAAACAATCAGCTTTAAGCCCTGGGGTTTGGTGTAGGGGTTAGCGTACTAACCTCGTATACCAAACGTCCCGGGTTCGGACCCCGGGCAGTCCGATGATTTTATTTAAGCCATTTGGATACCAAATGGCTTAAATAAGAATGCCTGGACCCCTAATATGTGTATATTATCAATAACGGATATCGTTTAAAGTCTTAAATGGCCTAAGTTGCCGAAAAGACCGTATGAATGTGTGGAATGAGAAAAAAGTGTGAATGTTTTTTATTAATTAAAAAAAAAAAAAAAAAAACACCTTTAAAAAAATGCTATTCTCTAAACAAAGTTTTAACAGCGACGTTAACATGTTGCTTTTATTTCAAAGCTATCAAAATCATAATTAAGAACCCCATTTTTATTTTTAACACGACGTTAAAATATTAAAGGGACCCCCTAGACATGGCATTAATTTTTAACATTATTTACTAAATGTTAACGCTTTGGCTTTAAAGTTTTTGTATATAAAATAGCTATTTGAGGCAAGGAAGTGATTTTGAATATCATTTTTTAAAGCTGATTTTTTTTACATTACTTTTTAACAGCCATTTTGTTTATTTTAAATTTTAACGTCTGTTTTTAGAGAATAGACCTGATAATATGTTAAAATTAAATATACAAATTAAACACTAGGTGATTTGTTTCAAAGGTTTTATTAATTAAAAATTAACACTTAATAGGTATTTCGACAATTACTTGTCATCATCAGAAGTGATTACATACTAATACATGGAAGTAGAAACATTATACACTCATAATCACTTCTAATGATGTCAAGTAATTTTCGAAATAAGTATTAAGTGTTAATTTTTAATTAATAAAACCTTTAAAACAAATCACCTAGTGTTTAATTTTAATTGTTTCAACGAGAACCAACGGTCGAAAGTTTAAATCTTATATAAATAAATTGATTTTCTGAATTTCTTTAGAACCACTAAAACGAGGAATTAGATTTGTATTTTGATTGATTATATAAATCTTATTAATATATTATTTTTCTTTATTAAAGTAGAACAATTAATGAGGGGGACGGTGGCATATAAGGAACGAAAAAAATATCTTAGCTCGTATAACTCGACCCCCCCCCCCCCCCCCCCCCCTTTTTTTTTTTTTTTTTTTTTTTTTTTTTTTTTTTTTTTTTTTTTTTTTTTTTTTTTTTTTTTTTAAAAAAAAAAGGGGGGGGGGTTTTTTTTTTTTTTTTTCCCCCAAAAGGAAAGAAAAAAAAAAAAAGGGGAAAAAAAAAAAAAACCCCAAAAAAAAACTTGGGGGGGGGGGCCTGGAGCGCGGGGGGGGGGGGGAAAAAAAATGGAAAGCAAAAAATTGGAAAAAAAAGACTTATTATTATTTTCGTATAACTCGAGGTCATTATCTACGTATTAATCTGAATATTTTTACTACCCTATATTATATAGACCTATATGTTACTCTATGAAGACCAATCCCCTGGGAGATAGTTAACAAGCATGCCCTCTCTTTATTCTTCATTATTCCACGGAGCAACGGAAGCTGGAAAAATCTATTTATTTATTCATGTATTTACAATATAGGTTAACAAAATTAATGGGTTAATGATTTTTTTTTATTTGTTTAAGGACTCTTTTTGGAATCTAAGATTTCGTCCCTATTTATTTTGATTGGTAGTCAATTCAATCGAAATTATTTTTTTTCGACCCCTCACTCAATATTCTCGGAGTCACAGATCAAAGGCTTGTTAATGGAGTTATTTTGGGCAATTCAGGCTATTTAGACTTAGAACAATTCATCGAATAGAGAAATTTAGAAAAGAGGAAAAATTGGAAAATAAATATATACGATTATTTTAATTTTTTCTTGTGTTAATGAGATATTTTACGACCTGATGCTTGCCAACAACCCACCTTATTTTTAAAGTTTTGATCGTGGTTGAACTAGATTATCCTTCTCTGAAATTTATTTACAGTACTAGCCTAACCAAATTTGAATAGATTCTTATTTAAAATTTTTTTTTTAATTTTTTAAAAAAAATATCATTCGATTCGAATGATAGTTTTATTATTTATTCTGAAAAATTCAAATCAATATTTTTTTTTTAAATTTATACCTTCCTTGTATTTTCTTATTAGGGTAAGTACAATACGAATGAAAAAAATTAAATCAAGGTTCGTTCCTTAAGTGGAGCAACGCATAAAGTACTTGCAAGGGGAGGGGCATCGATCACTGATTAGAGACATATTGTTTACCCATTACAAATAAATACAAGTTCATTTAACATTACTCGATTTAGTAATACGAGTTGATCATGTTTTACAAACCGGTAGGATAATAAAAATTTATAGTCTGGCCGCGAGCTTAATCTCTAATTGGATCTTAGAGAGGAGCAAAATGCATTTATCAAGATACCACTTGGCTAGAAATGAATAAATACTACGAAATTTATAATTGTGAAAAAATAATGGGAAATATGAAATTATAAGTAGAAATAATTGATAGGAAAAGTTTAATAAATAAAATTTTTCACTTTCTCCATAATAATGCGTGTACATGAAATTTTAGAATTATGTTAATTGAACCACCATTTGATTTAACCCGCATGGTGGTGGCTATTTTATTTCTCTTGTCTCTCAATTTCATAGAGTAGACATAAAAATATAAATATACGTAGCTGTATAATTAACAAAAGTAAATATACTTTTGTTTTTGAACAAGTCATTTGAAATTTATAGAAATGTACTTACTGAGAACATCTGCCTAAATTACTTCCTTTATTGCTTGGAGATGTGGATATGATATATTTGTAAAAATAATATGGGCATTGTCACTCACAGAAGTAAGACGTTTCGACTCAGGTGCGAATCTAATTTTAATTTACATCAATCGGTCTTCGGAACAATTTTGGCCACTAATTATACAAACAGTGCAGATGATTCAAAAATCCTTAAAATTAACTTATATAGCTAAAATTCAATTATTAAATTAAAAAAAAAAAAATTAAATATGAATATTATTTTCACAATAAAATTCATAAACATTAAAATAAATGTCCTTATCAAACCTATGAAGGGGCATCGAAATATCTATTGGTCTTGAGATCTATTTTATAGAGAGAATTCCTCATACTCCCTTCTGAGGATAATTTTGGATTCAACTATTAAGAAGTTTGAAATCCGTAAATAAAATTAAAATATTTATTTCTTCAAAAAAAGACCTCACCTTTTCGATTCAAGTTTATTGATTCATTCTCAATTATTGAGAATTATACAATACATTATAAGCCTAGGTGTATTTATATAAATAAACATGTAATTAAACTTAATTTGTCAATAATAAAGTTTAGCAGCATTTAACAAATGGTGCGATATGAATAGTACTAGAAAAAAAAAAAAACTGGGGCTAGTAAGCATTTAAATATTATTAATAAACATAGGATTTTTTTTGTGCCAACCTACAAATAAATTTTATTTTATTAAGAAAACATTTTCTAAATGTTTTTTAAAATATAAATCCGGAATCGTGTGAATTGGAGCTGTGAATTTTTAAATAATTTATTTTATAACAGAGAAAAAATTATCCTATTAACCGATTTAATAGAATAAATGATTAATATTATTATAGATTAGTGAGGATAGTTTCTCACTCTTTGTAAGTCAATTTGATTATTGACCTTCTCGCTCGTTTGGCGACGTCAAAATAAGTGATAGTTAATTTGATGACCTATTAAAACCGGTAACAAATTCCAGAGAATGTGGATGTAACATTTTTTGAATATACTAATAAAAAAACTTACAAAAATATTAGGAAAATTTAAGTTAAGAATAGGAAGGCTCAGCACACACTTTCAAAGCCTAACCAAAGTCATCTAATTTGATTCCCACCCAAGTTCATAAATTAATTAACTAGATAAAAATACCTAATTAAATAGAAAGGTGGCAAATTCACATTATTAACTTATAATAGAGTAAAATCCATATTAAGAGTATTAATTCTTCTTATTTTTTTTTTTTTTTTTTTTTTTTTTGTTTGCTCATTTCCAAGTTTAAAATCCAATCGGGAAGTGGTTAAAGAAGCGTGTCAAGTGACAAAATCGAGAATTATATATAATTATATATAGATGAGAAAAAAAAAAGATTGTCTTTTCAAGTTCAAGGATCAATCTTAAAACAGCTTTGATAAACTTCCGGTAAGCAAGAGCAGGTGAGGTCTCAAAAACAAGTCTTTCCCTCTTTTTTAGGGGAAGGGGGCTTTGAAATCACTGATAAGAAATTTCAAAACTGGAAGCCATTTCAGGAAATACTTTTACTTTCTACGTATTTTAAGCTAATTACTTCAAAGGAAAAAAAAATTCATTTTATAAAGACGGTTGAGAGGAAATTATTTGGACTATTTTGAGTAATTATATATTTTTTTTTTTTTAACATACTAAACTTTTAATTGGAGTGCTTGTCAATCAAAATATAAACAGACACAGTTTGAAAATTTGAATAATGTCACTTTAATAAAGGAGATGCAGTTTTTGAAATTTTTCTTTGAGCTGAATTAGACTTCTTGTAATCAAATTCAACTAAATTCTTAAATGTCTACTGATCTGAAGTAGCAAGCCTTGGCAATTTATGCCTGAGATTGTTACAAAAGAATCCATGTTTTTAATTCCTACTACTCACTAGAGAAGTAAACCTTCTTTCTCGATAAGGAAATTTGTCAGTTTATAAAATATGATGAGTAGATCATTTAATGATTTTTTTTAATTATTAACTGGATTTTGAGGTATATAAATGAGTTGAATCTATTCCCGTTGATAGCCGCCATTTTTGAATGATATCATTGAGCTAGGAAATTCAAATTTTTTGGCCTTCTGCGGGTTCTCCCTCACTGGCTCAAAACGAACTTGGGTTAAAAGTTTCATTTCAAAAATTGTTCCAGAATGGAACAAGCAAGGTCAGGAGAAGGGGCAACCTCCCTCTGAGATTCCGAAAAAAATTATAAGCCTAAATAAAGACAAAATATATAGAGAGAAACATGATGTTAAAATTTTGAATGTTAGAAATTAAAAAAAAATATTTTACTTCTATATTCTTTGGGATATATTCATTTAAGGGGGGGGGGGTGAGGTTTTCTCTCGGATCATTCGAACCCCCTCTTCCCAAAAATATTTTCTGGCTACATCCCTGAACATGTTTATTTTCTAATATCTAGGGCTATTGCGTATTCTTGGAAGAAGACCAGTAACAATGGAATATTCCATTAGACATTTGGGTTGCCTACCTTCCAGCAACCAAACATAAGCTAATCTATACATGCCCTGATAACAGATTTTGTAGAAACAACCAACAAGCATACTTTATGGTAAACACTTAGAAATTTTTTTTTAATAAAAATTACATAAGAGAATAAATTAAAATAAATAAAATTAAATAATTTTGTTTTTTACCTTTACAAATTTTTTTTTAAATTTGTAAAATAATTTATTTGCTTCGGCAAGTTTTTCTTTACAAACAGCTCTTCTAAGTTCATACAAAACAGTTCTGAGGAGGTTATAGAGTCTCCTCCACGGGCCGCTTGCCATGTGAATTATGCCCTTGCGGAGAAAGTGTCGGAAACGGGATTAGGATATCAGAGACGCTTTCCCATCCCAAGCCGAAGGCTTCCTTAGTGCAAATTTAGTCGACTCATCCAACAGTAGACGTTGTCATCGACTATGTCCTTTTTTCTTGGAATTCTCTTGTCACCAATCAAATGGCTCTCGATTACTTTCATTTTCTGAAGAAATAAAATCAATAGAGATTGTACGATAGTTAATTGGAAAGAAATTGTCGTGTGAATAATTAATTAATATAGTATTTATTTTCTTTAAAAAAAATGACTTTATAAAAGTAAATCGAATTTCAGTGATCATAAAAAATATTTAAATAAATATTACGAAAGAGTTCGATTGTGAATAAATAAAAAAGAATAAATAGATTTATTGTCAAGCGATACAATCATTTCAATGTTTTTCTAAACTTTCGATGCGAACGATTTTTCTTTGGTCTTAACATAGGCTATAACCTCATCATCGGAGCCAAATATCATTCCCTGGATTCCGGAGTTCTGAGTACAGGCAAGTAGGGGCCAGATCTAGTGAATATGGGGGTGTGGAAGTAATTCGTATCGCAAATCGTTCAATTTCACTATCGATTTGTGGATCTGTGCATTGTCTTTGTAAAATAAATATAGCGTCACTTAATCTTCCATATATCGACAACGACTGAATCCAATATCATGAAATTTTTACACGTATCTTTTGAATGTTGGTACTACTGAAAAACGGCATGACATTTTTGGCGCCATATGTGAATCAGTCTCCGGACTTAATAATCCTTGTGTTATATTTATACGTCTAGGAAAGTTCCCGAATTTCATCAAATCAATTCGCTTTCGGGCATTGGTGCTGGCCATTGGGACCAAGGGTCGCGGGTTCACGTCCCATCACAGGCGACAAAATTTATTTCAATTAAATTGGATACCAATCAATTGAAATAAATAGGGACGGGGTCTAAATAGCCTCAGATGCCGAAAAAGACCATAAACGAATTGAAAAACAAAAAAACAAATGTTAATTCAAACTGGGTATAGAAATTTTTTCCGCTTTTTGAATTTTATTTATTTAAATTTTCTTCCATATTATCTAATAAACTGAATTAAAGCATAATTAATTAGAATTTTTACCATCATTGAGAAAGTAGAAATAATACGAAAAATTGCTCATTATCGATTCGATATAATTTCATTTTCTTTTAGAGAGTAATTAAAAGAAAATGACCATAGTATTCTTTGGTTAATTAGTTTGATTTAATTGTAGAAAGTAAAAGTAAAAAAATCACTAGACGATAAATAAAATAACAAACAAAGCAACCTGCAAGATGACACTTGATATTTGAAGGCATTTCATTTCTCTCTCTCGGAGGGAGGGGGGAGCTCTCGCTTCATTCACCCACTCCCAGATGAGCCTTTTATATTTCATGTCACCCCCTGAACAAATACTTGAAAGCGAATTTGGGTCAGAGCACAGGTCACGCCCTAATAGGGTGCTCAGATCACCTGACCAGAGAGAAGGGGCGTTTATAATAAATTCATATGAACAAAAAAATAAATAAATACAAGTATTTGATTTTATTTTAAAATCTATTCGATTATGTAATTTTGTCTTCTGGCAGCTGAAGACTTTTTTAAACAGCATAATTCAATGATGACAAATCGAGTTGAGGTAATTATAGGGATTATATACCTACATACAGGAAAAAAAAATTATACTATAGATTTCTTCAAATAATTGGTTTCGCCAGTTTATTTATTCTA